>PVJN01007415.1:0-69933 GCA_004026805.1 Lasiurus borealis | reverse complement strand
GAGAGAGAGAGAGAGAGAGAGAGAGAGAGAGAGAGAGAGAGAGAGAGAGAGAGAGAGAGAGAGAGAGAGAGAGAGAGAGAGAGAGAGAGAGAGAGAGAGGAAGAAAGAAAGAAAGAAAGAAAGAAAGAAAGAAAGAAAGAAAGAAAGAAAGAAAGAAAGAAAGAATTGAAGGAAGGAAAGAAAAGCATACATGTGTATACATATGTGTATCCATATTTATGTGGGTGCCTATATATATATTTCTCTGTGGACACAAACTGATCCATGTGCAAACAGCCATCTTATCAGCACTGTAGATGAGCCAAACCCAAAGAAAAACTTGTCTTTGTTCAATCTTCACAATGTGAAAGCTGGTTTCCTTAAAAAATGGCATATGTTACATATAATCTTTTGATTTACATCCAAAAACCCATACATTGAGACACCTTAAGATTAACTTAAGAAAACCTTGTATGAATAAGTTAAAAGTAAACTGGAAAAAATAATCCGGTCATGCTTTCCTTAGGCCTCCAGTAAACCTGATGCTCTATGAGGCATTCGCCATATTGCTCAAAATCTGATAGTGATTGATGGGCCCAGGGCCTTTCTCTGCATCAGGGCATCACAGTCAAGGTGAGGTTCATCTCCTCACCTCCCCAGTCTTAGCTCCTTCAAGCTCTCCCTCTTCCCTCTTCCTGTACCAAATTGTCAGTACCCGTGTCTCCAGTGTTCTAAAGGCACGGACACTGACACTTCCTCAGCTCTTGGTTTGGAAGTCGTTTTTCCCAGGAAGACTTCCTGACCCTCCTCTCCCCTCCCACATGTAGGAAATAAGTGGCCTCCTCCTTAAGGATCCACGTCACCTGTCCCCATCACATTCACCTCGTTGCATTATATATATATTTTATTGATTTTTTACAGAGAGGAAGGGAGAGGAATAGAGAGTTAGAAAATGTCAATGAGAGAGAAACATCGATCAGCTGCCTCCTGCACACCCCCTACTGGGGATGTGCCCGCAACCAAGGTACATGCCCAGAATCGAACCTGGGACCCTTTAGTCCACAGGGTGATGCTCTATCCACTGAGCCAAACCGGTTTTGGCTCCTCCTTGCATTATAATTGCATCTCTGCTCATGCTTGACCCAGTTGTACCCGGAACTCTGGGAAGGCATAACCTAGAGTCTCGCTCTGCGTTGTAACTGTGCATGGTGGGCGCACACCCCGTACATAGGACCTTGCTCAGATCTCCCTCTCCAGCTCCTCTCACCCCTGCCACTTCCTTCTGGAGCCAAAGGTAGCGGCCTCCTTTGCACTGGTGAAAGCAGCTGTTGAAACATTCCTGATTTATATTCCTGTGTGCACAGCATCTGAGCCAAGTTCAAGGTGATTTTGCTGTAACTCAGCAAGCGGTCTTTTCAAAAATGTCTTTCCCCCCCTTTTAGGTCCTGCGCACACTGTCATTACAGGCTGCGAGGTGAGATGCATTCGCTAAGAACATAGCAGGCAGGACCCTGCGGCGCTTCAAGAAACTTCCATCTGCAGGAAATCCTGGCCCTGACTCCAGTCCTCGGCAAACCCGTTCTTTACCGCAGGTGGGTCCACCAGCCTGCGTTGCTTTGGAGATTTGCTTCAAATGCCCTTCAGAGGAGAGTTTTGCCTTCCCCGATCTCGAAAACGGGAAAAGTAAAATTAACTTTCAACACTGGAAATGTCACACGAATGTTCTTCTTCATGGAATAATGCTATTTGGTAGGAAGTGGAGTAGTATCTGTGTTGCATTTTTTTTTTTTTGGAATTCTACAGGTGACTTATTATTTGTTCTGAAGAAGGCTGATTTCAATGATAGTCTGTCGATAGCAATGTTGGTACATTTGCCTCTAGAGCTGTGGTTCTCAACCTGGGGGTCGAGACCCCTTTGGGGGTCAAACGACACTTTCACAGGGGTCGCCTAAGACCATCAGAAAACACAGGTATTTACATTATAATTCATAACAATAGCAAAATTACAGTTAGGAAGTATGGTTGGGGGTCACCACAACATGAGGAACTGCATTAAAGGGTATCGGCATTAGGAAGGTTGAGAACCACTGCTCTAGAGTCTAGCCAATAGAGGTGAGGACATGAAGATTCTGGTTTTCTGGAAAAGGGGGCCATTCAGTTGGTGAAATGGAGGCAGAAGGAGATGTGAATAATTGTCAGTTACTCCTGTCCCATCTTCTTCGTGGGGGAGGTGGCCTCAGGGTGGTAGAAGGTGTTAAAGATCAAACCTGCTTATGGCACTTGTGAAAGATGGAATGGCCGACTTCATGAAAGACCATGGCTGTTTACATAGGAAGCACTTCAGTGGGATTTTTTAAAAAATATATTTTATTGATTTTTTACAGAGACAAAGGGAGAGGGTTAGAGAATTAGAAACATCGATGAGAGAGAAACATCAATCAGCTGCCCCCTGCACACCTCCTACTGGGGATGTGCCTGCCACCAAGGTCCATGCCCTTGACCAGAACCAAACCTGGGACCCTTCGGTCTGCAGGCCGATGCTCTATCCACTGAGCCAAACCGGTTTCGGATGCATGCACAAGTAGATATGTATAGCCTACAGCCTAGGGGCAGGGTGTGTGTTTGTGGTGGTGGAGGGGCAGTGGGTAGGAAATTGCATGAGGAAACTCCTGGGGTGAGTAATTTACCTACAAGGATTCTGGCTGAAGACAAGCTGAGGGGTGCACCTCATCCGAGGGACCTCACCAGATACCGAGGTTGGTGGTTATGGTTAAACTGACCTCAGCAGATACCGAGGTTGGTGGTTATGGTTAAACTGACCTAGCAGGGTTCGTGCATAAAGTAAATTTTCTAAGGAAGGGCGCCGCTGTACCTAGAAGATTTAGGAAACTGACATATGATCCAGCAAAACACCTTTATCCAAGGTAAGGCTGTTTGTTTGTTTCCTTGTGATTTTCAGACTTACAGAAAGTCATCTGGGGTTACTGGTCCTTTTCCTAAGAGTCTGACTGGTAAATGCCTCCCTAGGTAATTGGCTGGGCTTTTCTCCTCTCGTTCGGGATGCTTGTTGTGAAGTTTGCCGGTCTGCACAAGGAGTGAGAGGTCTCTGAGACCTGAGGGGAAATGGGACTTGGGTGTCAGTGAGGGTGATGGAGAAGCCATCTAAAGTCAGACTGCTGTGGGGACTGGGGGAGAAGAAACACCAGCCGAAGTCATGAGCTCAAACCCTCGTCAAAAAGTTGCAACACGAGGGCAGCTCCAAATGAGTCTTCAGAGCAGAGGTTCTCAACCTTTTTTAATGCAGTGACCTTTTAATACAGTTCCTCATGTGGTGGTGACGCCCAATCATAAAATTATTTTTGTTGCTACTTCATAACTGTAATTGTGCTGCTGTTAATGAATCAGAATGTAAACATCTGTGTTTTCTGATGGTCTTAGGCTCTACAGCAGTGGTTCTCAACTAGATTCTGGAAGAGCAAAGTTTAGTCTTGCTCTGAGGAAATGTCACTGTTGATTTCCTTGGAAAGTATGGGGAACTCTGGCTGTGGTTAACATGGTCTCTCACAACATCAAGGCAAGGTGCTTAAGATCGCAGAACTATTAGCATCACCATGTGACTTAATTATGGAATCTATTAGCATGATTTATTAGGTTTCATAACACACACACACACACACACACACACACACACACACACACACCTTAAAGCGCTTTAAGAAACTTCCATCTGCAGAAAATTCTAGTCCTGACTCCAGTCCTCAGAAAACCCGGTCTTTACCACAGGTGGGTCCATCAACCTGAATTGCTTTGGAGATTTGCTTCAAATGCCTTTCAGAGGAGAGTTTTGTTTTCCCCCAATCTCGAAAATGGGAAAAGTAAAATTAACTTTCAACATTGGAAATGTCACAGGAATCTTCTTCTACATGGAATAATGACTTTGTGTGTATATATGTGTGTGTGTATACACACACACACACACACACACACACACACATGCATACATAGTTTATAGCGATGCTATGTTTTCACTATAATATTTACATCATATATTTTGAGAGGCCGGTCTTCTCCATAGTGTCTGGGACTGCTGAGGAATACCTCTGTAACTGTCTCTCTCTTCCCTTGCTTTTATGGTCTGCCTAGAAGTGTCAATATCTAATATTAAACACAGTTTCTCATTGAGTTAGTATACGTCAGGGTAAACTAGTCATCTTCCCTAATTTTTCCATTTTCTCAGTCTCCCAGGCTTTGTACTATTTGTAAAAAACTTATTTTTTTGGTCTCTCATCTCTCTTTCTAACCTGATTATATGATTTGCCATTTATGCTGTGTCTACTTTCATGTAAAATCAAGTCCTTTACCCATCCCTGGCAGAATCCCACTGCAATCTCGCCCCTGCTCACGGACAGAAGAACAGCATTTGCACCTCAGAAACCCCGTAGGGTCATTGCATACTTTGGTGCTTAGAAAGGGCACCATGGAATATATCAGGAGTGAGATGATTACATTTTGAAAGGACACATCTTCCCAGAAGTTTCTAAGTACTCATTCTATTAATTAGAATTATTAACAAAATAACAAGGCCTCAGGATTGTCAAGGCTCTGGAAAAGTAGGGGGAAGGCAGAGGTGGAGGTCGGAGGACAATTTGGGGTAAATCTTGTTAAAGAAGAAAAATCCACCTGAGTAAATTGTAAAGCTCTAACTCAGTGGTTCTCAACCTTCCTAAGGCCGCGACCCTTGCATAGAGTTCCTCATGTGGTGGTGACCCCCAAGCATGAAATTTTGCTACTGTGATGCATCGTGATGTAAATATCTGCATTTTCTGATGGTCTTAGGCGACCCCTGTGAAAGGGTCCTTCGACCCCCAAAGGAGTCGTGACCCCCAGGTTGAGAACCACTGCTCTAATTGCTTTAGTGAACAATCCATGAGTCAAGCAGTGGGTGATGGAGTGTCTTATTAAGGCAGATGGTTTCTACTTCCTTGGGGGGATGGAGAAGCCCCTCTGACACATTCTTTCATTGGTGTTGATTGGAAGTTCTAGACTGACACAGTCAGATTGCATCCCTGGAAACAGGCTGAGACTGCAGGGAGAGCAGGCCTTCCATCTAGATCCTTCCTCAAGGCTCTGGCACAACTGACTCCACTTTGAGCCCTGGTTTCTGCTCTTGAACTATTTCCAGTTAGAAAACCACCCCCCACACATGAAACGTTTTGGTCTCAAACTAAAATACCATCTGACACGGAACCAGGAGTTTCAGATGATTTTGTGTTGACTTAGAAGGAGGAACAACAGTCTTTTGTTTTTTAATTCCAAGTCTAAACTTTTTTAATAGGTCTCTTTCCTAAAGGAAAAAGAGCTGCCTCATTATGGGATTTTATCACTGGCCCGGGGCATTATGGTTTCTGCCAGCCAATTAAAGGAACAATGACTGAGGAGATGCTAATGGAACTCCTACTGCTGGGGAGTCCCCACCACTCCTGTGGTGAGGAGAACCCCTCCAGTTGAGATTTTCTTACAGGTGTTTCACTGAGAACCTCAAAAGGGGCTGCGCAATAATTTGGGAGAGCACATTCTATGTATCCCCTTCATTTTCAGATTTTGTTCTTCTTGATACATCATAGATGCCTTTAGACGGCAGTGGAGGCCTTATTCTTGTCGAACACAGTGTGTGTCTGTCAATTCATCGTTCTGTAGAGCCATCGCCATATTTGCCTTGGCCTGTGTGTGCCATTTGGTTGAGACGGCGGAGATGTTTCCCTAATGGGTTTTCAGAGTAAGCTGCTTCATTGCTGGCAGCAAAATGATCCTTCCAAGTATCCCAACATGACTTTTGGAAAAAAATCTCAATTATAATAGTGATGAACGTATCTTTTGCATTTAAATGACTTTGTCTTTTAAGAAGAGAAATATGGGGTGGGTTGTTTGTATGGTCAAATAAACATGTATCAATAGGTTGTGCGATCTAGCAATTAGGTGCATTTTTGTGCTTGGGACACCGCTGGGAAAGACTCTGAATGCAGACTGAAGGGGCAAAATACTCCCACCTGGAATGTCATTTCAAAACATATGACCTTGCATAGTTTAAACATAGGATATGGTGGCCTAAGTGCTTGATTGCAGGCAGTCCTTGGTTTGCGTTAGACTCCACATATGTTGTTTCATGGTTACATTGCCATCTCCCATTTATTTATAAATCGAAAGTTCCACTCTAACTGGTTTGGCTCAGTGGATAGAGCCTTTGCCTGCGACTGAAGGGTCCCGGGTTCGGTTCCGGTCAAGGGCATGTACCTTGTTTTGGGGCACATTCCCAGTAGGGGAATGTGCAGGAGGCAGCTGATGGATGATGTTTCTATCTCATCAATGTTTCTAACTCTCTATCCCTCTCTTTTCCTCTCTGTAAAAAAATCAATAAAATATATTTTTTAAAAATGTTCCATCATTTTGACATATGTACATACGTGTTTTATGTTTATTTTTATTTATTTACAACAAGTAAAAGTCAGGGATTGTTACCTTTCTTTAATATTTTTTTACTGTTTCACTTCATTACTGCTGTGTATGTGCTCCATGTGAGTGACATAGGTGTTTAGGTAGGTGGCTTCCGACTTAACAGCAAAAATGTCATTACAGGGATCTCCGACCTAACCCGAGGACTGCCTGTACTTAAGCTAGAAAAAATATATTTCAAATAAAATGTTACTTTTTAGTAGTATATACTTGGTATTTTATGGATTTGTTTGCCTTATATTTCATGATCTTAGTATAATCTGCACTTTATTTAGAAAAAAAGAGAACTGTAGGACTAGGATATTTCTATGTTTATGAGAATGTAAGTATTCAGGAATTATTTAGCATTTAAAGGTACCGGTGTTGACCCATGTTCAAAGGAAGAAGCGCTGAAAATATAATGTGGTATTTTACAGTTAAATATGGAAATTCAGGTGTTGACATTTTCAGCACATGCAAGATTAGGTAAAGTTTATTTTGGGGGTGGTATTATTTAAATTAATGGACATTTGTAAATAATCATAATATCTGCTTTTCGCTAAAAAAAATAAGTCTAAATGTTACTATAAATTTGTTTACCAATTGCAATGCGAAAATTGAACTGGAGCTCATGGTGTTTGCAAAGGTGGCTTCCCAGGTTCTTGTTCTGTGGACGTGAAGGATGAAGGATTCATTGAGAAAAAGCACAGGCTCCCACATGGGGAGGGGGAGAGAGTCCCGCCAAGTTTCCTTTTTCCTAGGTTTTATCAAGATTGCAAGTCTTGCCAAAACTGGTTTGGCTCAGTGGATAGAGCGTCAGCCTGCAGACTGAAAGGTCCCAGGTTCGATTCTGGTCAAGGGCACGTACCTTGGTTGTGGGGCACATCCCCAGTAGGGAGCTTGCAGGAGGCAACTGATCGATGTTTCTCTCTCATCGATGTTTCTAACTCTCTATCCCTCTCCCTTCTCTCTGTGAAAAATCAATAATATATATATATTTTTTAAAAAATATTGCAGGTCTTTGGTCTTGATATCCCCTCTGGTTGGTCATGATAGCAGCTTCAGAGCTCAAACCCCACTTGAGGTCCCCCTCTTATTCTCCCCTCCCCACTTGTTTTATTCCCTTTGGCTCTCCTCTTGCCTCTCAGAATGAGTGGCTTTCTTCCCTTCATTCTTTCAGTGTATCCTTCTGGCAGCTTCCTTAGTCTATAAATGCATGCCTTTGGCAGCTCCCAGCTTTGCAGCCCTGGGGTCCTCCCCTGTCTGCCCCCCACCCCCTAATTCCTAAAACTTCCTAGATCTGCCTATTTTACCCCTACAATCTATTTTCACGATGAATACAGATCTAATTTATTATATCAGCTTGATTGAGGCCTGAACTCAATCCAGCTCTCCTTCCATGAGATGAAAACCACCCCAACTTGTTACTCTGGCCCCAACCGATTCGCGTGTTGTAGAGGGCCTGTGGGAAATTTGATCTCAGACACCTCAATTTTCTTATTCTTTCTTATTTAACAGCTTCCTGCTCTTGATAACTCCTAACTTTAAAGATGATAATGAAATTGACTCCAAGACCTTCAAGTAAGGCATATGTTTTTAGTTGGCTCCATTTTACTGAGGCGACAGGGGTGGAAATTGTTCTTTGCTTCTTCTAAAGAAGAGGGTGGGTCTGAGGAGCAGCTCATGATATTAGAGGATGTGAGTAGATGGAATGTCAATCTGGGAGCTCAGTTACCATATATATTCTTGCTATGTCAAGGGGTAGGTTAAAGGGGATTGAATGTTTTAGGATGAAGGAAAGAAAACACTAAGAAAGAGAGAAGGAAACTTTGAGAAAGGAAAGATGATGCAAACAAAGAAATTTTGTCAGGTATAATACCTTCGTCCGTTCATGTCTTCATAAAGCCATTTGTTAGAAAAAGTCATCACAAGTTAGTCAACAATGCCATTGTAGTGCTTTACCGGGAGGTAATAAGTATAATTTTGGTGTTCACTCCCACTTCTTGGCACATAGCTTCTAAAATTTCTGTGTTTGCTTGGATGATAAGAGTGAAAAAAAACATTTTGTTATTCACAATACACCTCTTTCAACTCTACCTCAGTTTATGAACCTCAAGGAGTTTCGGGGTTGAAGAAGGACTTAGTTAGTCACCACTGGTCAGTGGTTTAACCAACCTTGCCTAAGTAATGGAACCTGCAGAAAACCTTAAGCAGAGAGCTTCCAGGTTTTGAACATGCTGAGCTTCTGAAAGGGTGACACACCCAGAAAGGTCATGGATTCTCCACACACACACACACACACACACACACACACACACACACTCAATACCTTGCACTATGTACCTCTTCATGTTGCTGTTCACCTGCATTCTATCCTGTGTAATACACCAGTAACTAACTGTAAGTAAACATGTCCCTGAGTTCTGTATACTGTTACAGTTCATTATTGAACCAGAGGGTATTGGAGAGGGGGCGGGGTAGGGAAGGTGACCCTTATTTATCGCTAGCTGAAGTATAATGAGAAGCCTGGACTTTTCATTGGACACAGCCCCTTACTCTGTGGCACTGAGCTAACCCCAGATACTTTATTCTCAGGATTTCTCAATGTCAGAGAAAAAACCCACACATCTGGTGTCAGGAGTGCGATGAGCAGATGAAAAAGTACTTTTGTTTTAGAGGAGAGCTCAGAATTTGGGTTGTAGTCTGGTTTAGAAATGTATGCAGGTCTGGTGCCAGGAAGAGTTTAAGAGCAGGATGATAATTTTATTTTATTAATCTGCATTCTGAAGATGACCTCTTCTCACTACCAATAGATGGGGTTCTGAATTTAGTTAAGAGATCAAATGGTGTAAGTCTGAAATACCCAGGAAATACATTCAAAATTAATATTAGAGGACATCTTCAGTAAGATTGCATTTAGTGGAGTGGATAGGTCTGTGGATTTTCAAACCGATTCTATTTTGCATTTATTGACAAAAACAGAGAGAGACAGAGAGAGAGCCAATAATTGTTTTCTCGTTTGATGAGTAGAAGGAAGAAATATAATGATAATTATTGTAATTATCATCACTGAACATTTCAATGTTCTTTGAGACATTCAAGGAGCAATATTTTGAAATATATTTAGTAAATTATAATTTATAATACCTTTGACAGTTGTTTAATAAATATATGTACTATTTTATATAGTCAATTCTTATGTCACTACCATTGATTAAAGCAAAGTGTATTAAAGTCCCAGTGCACAAAATTTGTGCACATTAAAGGGGTTTTAATTAGAGGAAATATTTTAATATTGCTATTTGCCCTTTCTCTATAATAGAAGGGTCAGAGATGAAAGAAAATTAGTATTATATATATGGAAATCTCCCTCCTTTCAGACCCCAGGGTGCACCACAGGACCCAGAGTCAAGTCCACACCCACCCACTTGCGTGCACTGAAATTGTGCAATACCCAGACCTGACTGGTCCCACCCCTGTCAAGCCCCACAGGGCGGGGGGTGCAACCTCAAGTTCCCCATCAAGCCCCATTGGGCAGGGGGGTGCGCAGCCTCAGGTTCCCCAGTCCTGGGGTGGGGGACGTGGCCTCAGGTCCCCCCACCTGGGCACCAGGTTGAGAAGTGTGACCTCAGGTTCTTTGGCCCTGGCAGGAGGGCATGATGACCATTTGCATATTCGCTCTTTATCAGGGCACAGTACATGGATTCATGCATGGGTGGAGTCTGGTGGGCCCATCCCAATCAGGGACCAATCAGGGCCAAGCAGGCGGGGGGAGCCATGGGAGATTGGCTTGAGGGACTCCCCTCTGATTGGTGCGTGAGGGCCCATTGGAGGTGGAGTCATCTGGGGGGAGGGGCCATGAGCCCATGGGGTTGGGGGGAGATCGGGGGAAGGACTGTCCAGGGGGAGGGCCCATGGGCAGTTGGTCAGCTGGCTCTGCTCCTAATCAGGGTGGGAGGGGTCAGTATGGGGTGGGGCCAGGCAGGGGAGAGGGGCTGAAGGAGGATGACTGGCCAATCCCATTCCCTATTGGGGTAGGAGTGGCAAACAGGGGTGGTACTAGACATGGGGAGGGGCCATGGGGAACCAGTTGGCTAGACACCCCACCTTTGATCAGAGTGGGAAACACTAATTGGGAGTGGTGCCAGCCAGGTGGAGGGGCAGCAGGAAGTTAGCTGGCCACAGTGGGCATCATAGCGACTAGTTGTTCTGGTCGTTACAGAATTCCAGTTGCTGGCTTTTTATATATACAGATAACTAGAGGCCCAGTGCATGAAATTCATGCACACGTAGCGTCCCTAGGCCTGGCCAGGGTTCAGAGCCAATCAGGTTTCCTGCCTCCCTGCCTCCTCCTTCCTTCTCTTCCTTAGCACCCGCCACTACTGCTGGTTGCCCACCATATTCTGCTATGTCCCTGGCTGTCAGCACACATCATAGTGAGCAATTGCTCTCCTGGTTGAACTCCTGATGGGATACTTAGCATATTAGCCTTTTATATATATACTAGAGGCCTGGTATATATACTAGAGGCCTGGTGCATGAAAATTCATGCACTAGAGGGGGAGCCCTCATCCTGGCCTGCCCCTTTCCCAGTCCGAGAGCCCTCAGGGGTGAGAGGTGACCTGGCAATCAGGGGACGGCGATGCCCCATCACACCTCTGCTGCTGTCATTGCCGGCAGCTCAAGCCTTGGCAGACACTGGTTACCTGAGCCTCAGAGACCGGGCATCCACCATCCAAGGCTTGCCTGCACCTTGGGCCAGCACTGGGGGGGCTGGGGGCCTGAGGGAACTGGGGGACTCTGGTGGCAGGCTCGTGGAGTTGCAGACCTGTCTGGGGGTGGGACCAGCCTTCCTGCATGCCTGATGCCCCGGCAGCGCTAAGGGTAATGGGCACTGCCATCTTTGATGGCATGGCAGTCAATCAGCATATTGTCTCCTTATTGTCTGTGGCCGCTGCCATCTCTGCCACAGTATGAGGGTCAATTAGCATATTCCCTCTTTATTATATAGGCTAGATTAGCTGGAAAGATACAATGTTTGTTATATGGTCTGATATTGCCAGCTTAAAAGTGCGTGGGTTATTTGTTTAACATACAATTCCTTAGTCTTTATAGAGTTCGTTCTATGAAATTAGAATCAGTGTGGGAAGTTGAATTCTTAGAAGATATCAGTGAAAATCATGCACTATAAAGTTTGATAGCTCACCTGCTCTTTTAGAAGTTGTAGATAGTTTTAGACAAGCATTCGTAAGCAGGCACTTCAAAATATTATCTTTAACTGTGAGCAGGAAATGCTGGTGTTCAGTACTGTTTGAGGAACAAGAGTAAACCTTTTATTGTGACTTGTCTTTATTTGGAGCTATTCCACCTTGGCATCGTACTCTGCATTAGAATAGAATATTAGCAGCGACAACAATAACGCATCAGAAAGCAAAACAAGAAGATCACCATTGCCAAGTGCGCATTTATGCATTCAGCGGTTATCCATTGAGTGACTAAAACGCACATAATGGATTTTTAACATTACAATTGCATTATTGAAGGTAAAATGTCTGTTATTCCACAGCACTCTGTTAATAGTAAAGCTTGAGGGTAATTCATTCAATGAACACACGGAGCCTTTAATTTTCTTGATAGTTTAGGCGAAAATATTGTTTTCCTTGATGCTTCTGCAAATTTGCCTCGGCAATCTCCTTGGACACAAGAGACTCAAGAGACTATTTGGATATGTTGGGATAATGGGATGAAAACATAATTTTAAAATCATATGGTAATTTAAGTTCTATGGGCCTATAAAAATATGTAGAGTAGCTTTTGTGGGTACTTCACTTTCTATTAAATAAGAATTAAATCAGGACTTAGCGGAATCTGTTTTAAAACTCTGGATTTCGTAAGTAATTGCAATTTGGTAGACCTCATCTTGCTATACAATTTTGTGCTTTATATTATATTGATACTCTGTTATCAGAATAATAGTGGTTGGCATGCACACTACATTTCAGAGACTCGGTATGATAAACAGAGCTGTAACATCTCATTAGCATCCTTTATATTGATCGCCCGTGGAAAGGATGCTATTTCAGATCTACCGGGCTAAATTATATATTTATTAAAATTATTTCCAAGCTTTGTTCTGTTACTGTGGCTACTAAAAATTTGGAAATACGTCGTGGCTTTGCATCATATTTCCCAGTAGAGCGCATCTGGAAACATTCTTTGATGAATAGTATATGAGCGTTTCACTCTTCCTTCTGCATCGCCTCCATTTAACTATCAACATGAAAGCTAACTATGTCCATGTGGGCTACTTATGTTACTTTTGAAGTACATTGGATGGCCATTTCTGGATTCTGACATCCTTAAGAACACAGATGATCATGTTGGTCAGTTTGTCCCCAGCATCAGTACCAGAGTGACCTGCACCATCATTTTTGCGTCGCTGGTTGTAGCTGACTTCATGGTGAAGGGTTTTAGCTTTGGATAATTGGAGACAGGGATCATGAAATCAGTGGCTGACGGAGACCACGGACGGGAGTACCATACATGGGTGTGAGGCGAGATGCATGAAACCAGAGAGTACATATTGTTGAATCTCCGGTAAATTTTTTAAAAATATATTTTATTGATTTTTTTACAGAGAGGAAGGGAGAAAGATAGTTAGAGACATCGATGAGGGAGAGACATGGATCAGCTGCCTCTTGCACGCCCCCTACTGGGGATATGCCTGCAACCAAGGTACATGCCCTTGTCCAGAATCGAACCTGGGACCTTTCAGTCTGCAGGCCCACGCTCTATCCACTGAGCCGAACCAGTTTTGGCTAATCTCCCGTAAATTGATGAGCCTCATCTCATCCAGAAGAAGCCATTAGTACTTATCCTCCTCCAGCTGTGCAGGTGTCCCAGCCTAATGCTGCCGGGTTTTTTAAGTTTTCTTAGAGAAACACAGGATCCGAATCACTGTTTTGTAGTAATTCTTAAATGGTGGCATAATCATCATACCAAACTCTAAAAAGGAACCTTTGCTACCCTGGCTGGTGCGGCTCCGTTGGTTGGAGCATCAGTTGGAGCACGTGCCTGGGTTGCAGGTTCCATCCCCAGCCCCAGCTGATCAGGGGGTAGAGGGTTGCAGACCAATGGATGTTTTCCCAAGTCCATATTTTTCATGTTAATCTCCCTCTCTTCCTCTCTTTCTTGCTCTCTCTCTCTCATCTACCTCTATCTCTATCTCTGTCT
The DNA here is from genome assembly GCA_004026805.1 of Lasiurus borealis. Lineage (NCBI taxonomy): Eukaryota > Metazoa > Chordata > Mammalia > Chiroptera > Vespertilionidae > Lasiurus > Lasiurus borealis. The sequence continues at coordinate 56,232 of PVJN01007415.1, read as the reverse complement.
CTATAATCTCTATCTTTATCTCTATCATCTCTATCTCTATCTCTATCTCTATCTCTATCCCTGTCTCTATCACCTCTATCTTTATCTCTATCATCTCTCTATCTCTATCTCTGTCTCTGTCTCTTTTTCTTCTTCTCCTCCCTTCCTCTCTCTCTCTCTCTAAAAACAAAATAAACATTTGCCCTCAGAAGTGCAGTTTGGACTGGTTCTGGCGCACAGGCATTCCAAACGGGGCCTGAGGTTTTCCTTTCCACAAGTCCCCCTTTTTATTCTAGAATTCTGGTCCCTGTTACAGATGAGGAAATGATAAGGTAACCTGGCATATTAGCCTCGCAAATCTGTAACGGAGTGAAATGAAAACTTCAGGAATTCCAAGTTTCTAACTGTTTAGCGTTATTGAATCTTTCCCTCTTTGTAATTAGGAAGTAGCATCGCTCATTAAAAACACACACACACCTAAGTGAACAGCATCAGCCATCTCCATGGGAACACTGCTGGCTTGATCTTCACAGAGTTAAAGACACGGTGTACGGAATGGATTCCGGGCACATCCCAGTCAGTCTGATTCAGGGAGCTAGTATTATTCTATCTATGTAAAAACCAAATAAAACACTTCTTCTTCCGCCTTTCATCCATTTTTTAAAAAAAATTGTTGGCGATCTGTTTCTGTTTGAATGAGCTAGTCCTACTGTCGGACTCAGAGGAGTGAAATATCTTCTTTACCTGCGACATCAAACACGGAGACAAAAGAGCGGTTGTGCCGAGTTCATTGAGATTCACTGAAACGCGCCGCTCGCCTGCAGAGCAGGTGAAGTTTCCTGCCGCTTTCTGGTTCCTCATTTCGGGGAGAACTTCTTGGCTTGTGTCTCAAGAACTGTGCAAGCCTCTAAAGCGGCGGTTCTCAACCTGTGGGTCTCGACCCCTTTGGGGGTCGAGTGACCCTTTCACAGGGGTCACCTAAGACCATCGACAAACACCTATTTCCCAGGGTCTTGGGAACCGACACACCGCTCCTCGGTGTAGCAAAGTGTAGCAGTGTAGATTATTGTTGTCATATGAAGACTGTTACCCAGGCTACACCACGATTCAAGACAAGATTTCATTTATTTGTGATTAGAAACAAATATTTCACAATATATAATTACACATTGTTTTTGTGATTAATCCCTATGCTTTAATTATGTTCAATTTGTAGCAATGAAAATACATCCTACATATCAGATATTTACATTACAGTTCATAACAGTAGCAAACTTACTGTTATGAAGTAGCAATGAAAATAATTTTATGGTTGGGGGTCACCACCACATGGGGAACTGTCTTAAAGGGTCGCGGCATTAGGAAGATTGAGAACCACTGCTCTAAAGAGTGCTCCTGGGACCTGGAGGTATTTTTTTGTTGTGCAGAGAGACAGTTGTGAAGTAATACAGTGGAACAAAGATCAGATAATGAACTAGAAAAGGAGGAAGGAAATGCAGTGGACTTCCAGGGCTGGGTCTTTTTCTCAGCTGTCCTCGTGTTTTCTGGCCTCGCTGCTGGGGAGACTGAGCTCTCACCTCGCTGGAGAGGTGCATAAAGGAGAGGAGGTCGCACTTGGCTGAACCTTACAAGCCAGCTTGGTTTGACTTTACATTGGAGAAGAAACGGTTGCACCCATTCCTCCGTTCCTATTATATCGTTTGTTCGTTTCAGAACTTTTTTAAAAAATATATATTTTATTGATTGTTTTTTACAGAGAGGAAGGGAGAAGGATAGACAGTTAGAAACATAGATGAGAGAGACATCGATCAGCCGCCTCCTGCATGCCCCCCACTGGGGATGTGCCCACAACCAGGATACATGCCCTTGGCCGGAATCGAACCTGGGACCCCTCAGTCCGCAGGCCCACGCTCTATCCACTGAGGCAAACTTGTTTTGGCCTCATTTCAGAACTTTTCACCGCAGCTTGAATAAGTCTCATATGAAGATGTGAGAAATAGGGGGATTGTCTAGTTGGATTGGAGGAAAAAAGAGCTGATTTTGGTAGAATTCAGTAATTTAAAACATTAGAAACCACAAATTCTGCTTCTTTGGGTAAGTATATTTTTACTCTTATACTGTGATAAAGAATGTGACCGTATAAATACTTTCTTTATTTTCATCAGTAGCTAAGCTTACTGTGTGCCGGACAGAGTGGTAAGGGCTCATCATACATGGTCACATCTGTTCCTCTCAGCTTTGGGAAGAAACTGCCATTGTCCCCATTTTACAGAGGCTTAACATGGTGGTCATCACCAGTGGGTTCTACTCACACCCCAGCTATAACTGTCAGGCTGGGACTTGAATTCATCCTGTTCTCACTCCATAATGAACTCTTGCAAATAACGAAATAAGAGCAGCAAATACTTGTATTGACTTTTCGATGATCCAGGACCTGTTCTAGGCACTTAAGGAGCATTTACCATTGAATCCCAGCAACCCTTTGAAACAGGTATTAGTATTAAGCTCAGTGTACAGGCGGGGAAACCGAGTCACAGAAACAAGGTTACATGCCTGACGGTCTCCACTAATTTGCTAATACAGCGGTTCTTAACCTGTGGGTCGCAACCCCTTTGGGGGTCGAACGACCCTTTTCACAGGGATCACCTAAGACCATCAGAAAATGCAGATATTTACATCATGAAGCATAACAGTATCAAAATTTCATGGTTGGGGGTCACCACCACATGAGGAACTGTATGCCAGCGTCGCGGCCTTAGGAAGGTTGAGAACCACTGTGCTAATATGATATATAACATGCGAAGTGAAACAGATCTTTCTGAAAACTAAATCATTACCTCTATAAGCTACTAACAGACCCTAGATGGTGTTTCCAACCAATCTTTGCTGGGGAAATGAGTTTTGTCCGCTTTCGCTTTAGCAGTAAGATAATTCATGATCAGCATTTCTGGCTTTACAGATGCGGGGCCTGGTGATCATTTCTTCAGTTCCTGTTGGTGCAGTAATGTGAGACGGTACCCCTGGCAAGGCCCATCATAATTCAAGGGCAAGTGACCTTGATCATTAACTTATAAAGATTCTCTTTGGCCGAGACCAGTTTGGCTCAGTGGATAGAGTGTCAGCCTGCGGACTGGAAGGTCCCAGGTTTGATTCCGGTCAAGGACCATGTACCTTGCTTGTAGGCACATCTCCATTGTGGGGCGTGCAGGAGGCGGCTGATCGATGTCTCTCTCTCATCGATGTTTCTGACTCTCTATCCCTCTTCCTTCCTCTCTGTGAAAAATCAATAAAATATATAAAAAAACACACACACACACACAAAAAAAAAACCCTACAAATTTCAAAAAAAAAAAAAGAGAGAGAGAGGGAGATTTTGATTGACATTAATTTCCTTTTTTGTTGTTAATCCTCTTCCAGGAACATTTTTCCATTGGTTTTTAGGGAGAGTGGAAGAGAGAGGGAAAGAGAAACATCGATGTGAAAGAAACATATCCAGGGACCTTTGGCCTATAGGCCGACACTCTCTCCACTGAGCCATTGGGGCTGAGCAAGACTATCTATTAATCCGAGTGCTTCTATGCTTGTTTTCCAAGTTTGATAGCTGTTTTACAGACCACTTATCAGTTTGTTTCCATACTTTTAAAATCCCGTTCTGTTGTGAACTACAGTTTTCTAATTGGATCCTGATGATATCTAAGAAAGCTGTGGATGTGTGTGTATCTTCTAAACTTCTAATTAAATTACTTTGCTAATTCTCAAAGATTCAAGTTTATTCTTTTTTCTTGTTAAGGTGTAATTATAGTGTCTGTGTGTAGGTGATGGTAAAACTAAAAAATAATCTGCTTGATTTTAATTTTTACATTTTTTTTCTTATTTTCTCTATCATTATTACTTGCCACAATGCCTTCAGACAGTTCTAGTAGGAGGACAGCTTTTACATTCTGGAAGACCCAGATAAAATACTTCTAGAATGAAGAATAAATACATCACTTACTTGAACATTAAGTAGTATCCTCCTCTTAGAAATCTTCTTACTCTACTTTGTTGCCACTTTCTTTTATAACACGGTTCCTGAACAATTTTATGGATTTGGGTTACGCTGAGACTGTTGGCCTTTTCACAAGAATATTTCACCTCGCTGTGAAAACTTCGCCTTTGAATTCCCTCAAAATGTTTGATCACCATCCCTATGTATTGATTTATTTACTTTAAGTTTATCTACTTGATCTTAGCATGATTAGATATAGTACCTCTAACCTGCCCAGTGCAAAGGTATGTTTGGCTTGTACTTAAGTCTTTTCAGTGTAGACTGAGGATTAGGGTTAGGGTTAATGTGTATGGTAATTTTGATGTTCTTTTTTAATATATGTGCATTGGACCATGTTGTTTAATTTTCTCCTATTTATAAACTCAGATTTATTTGTTTATCAATTTCCAATTTTTTTCCATTTGGTTGGAGAAAAAATTTTGTGTGATTTCACTCCTTTTACATTTATTAAGGTTTGTTTTATAGTGGAGATTATGATATTTCTTGTAGAATGTTCCATCTATGATTGAGAATAATGGATATCCTTATGTATTCAAAGTTCTATAGATGTATATTAGATCAATTTTGTGTATAGGGCTGCTCAAGTTTTCTATTACTTTGTTGACTTCCTGCCTGTTTGTTCTATTTATTATTGAAAGTGAGTATTGAAGTCTCTAACTATTATTGTTACATTGTCTACAATTACCTTCAATGCTGTAGGATTTGCCTCATGCCTATCTGAGCTCTGTTGTTAAATGCATATATATTTATAAATGTGATCACTTCATGATGAATTAATTACTTTACCATTACAAATATCCTACATTAGCTCTGGTAACATCTTTGTTTTAAAGTCCATTTTGCCTGATGTTAACATAACTGTTCCAGTTTTCTTAAATTTGTTATTTTTATGATCCAGGCATACATGGTTTTCTTGAGGTTTGTAGATACTGAGTTTTTTTTAACCAATTCAAAGTTTGTGGTAACCTTAGATAGGGCAAATCTATTGGCACCATTTTTTCAACAGCATTTGGTCACTTTGTATATCTGTGACACATTTTGGTAATTCTTACAATACTTCAAATCTTTTTACTTTTTTTACATTTCATATTAGAGGCCTGGTACATGAAATGCGTGCAGGGGGTGTGTGTCCTTCAGACAAGCCTGCACCCATTCCAATCTGGGACCCCTCAAGAGATGTCTCACTGTCTTTTTAGGCCCGAATCAGCCTAAACGGGCAGTTGGACATCCCTCTCATAATCCAGGACTGTTGGCTCTCAACTGCTTACCTGCTTGCCTTCCTGATCACCCCTTAACCACTCCCCTGTCAGCCTGATCGATGTCTAACTGCTCCCCTGCCAGCCTGTTGGCTCCTAACTGCCCTACCCTGTGGGCCTGGTCAGCTCTAACTGCCCTCCCCTGCAGGGCTGGTTCCCCCCAACTGTCCTTTCCTGCTGGCCATCTTGTGGTGGCCATCTTGTGTCCATATGGGGGCAGCCATCTTTCACTACATGGGGGCAGCCATGTTGTGTTTTGGAATGATGGTCAATTTGCATATTACTCCTATTAGATAGGATGGTGATCTCTGATGAGTGGTCTTTGATTTGCTATTATAATTCTTTTAGGGTACCACAAACAATGCCCATATAAAACAGGGAACTTAATAAATATGTGTCTTTGACTGTTTAATGACCAGAGGTCCCTTACCTCTCTCCTTCTCCTTAGGCCTGTCCATTCCCTGTGATATAACAATATTAAAACTAGGCCTATTAATAATGCTACACTGTTTGCTAAGTCCTCACGTCAGAGGGAGAGTCGCATATCCCTCACTCTAAATCAAAAGCTGGAAATGTCAAGCTTAGTGAGGAAGTCATCTCAAAAGTCAAGATAGGCTGAAAGTTAGGTCTCTTTCACCAAACAATTAGCTAAGTTGTAACATCAGAGGAAAAACACTTGCATGAAACTAAAAATGCTCTTCCATTGAACACATAGATGATTGAGAAAGCCAAACAGCCATGCTGCTGATTTGAAGTTTAGTGGTCTGGAGAGAAGATCTGACCAGCCACAGCATTCCCATTGCCAAAACTGCATCCAGAGCAAGGCCCTAGCACAAGCATGTCAAACTCAAAGGTTAACACGGCCAAATAAACAAGGGTTAAGTTTATGTGGGCCACACACAAAAAAAAAGCTTCAATTTTCATAGAAATACAGTGGTACCTCAAGATACGAGTGTCCTAACATAAGATTTTTTGAGATACGAGCCTTCGAGTGAGCATTTGCTTTGAAATACGAGCAACAGTTGAGATACGAGTAATTGTGTGGATCGGCCAGCTGCACACGATCCACCAGTTTACTGAGACTCGAGCATCTCATAGTTTCCCAGGCCTCAAGGTTACGGAACGAATTAAACTCGTATCTCGAGGTACCACTGTATAAGTTTATTTTGATAGAGACATGCTGAATACACAGAGCTGAAATCAATGAGTAATCATTAACATAAAATAATAGAACATTTTAATAAAAATTGATATATTTTTCTTGAACATTAACTTACCAGAGACCAGATAACTGCACAAATTAATAACCGTAATACTAATAAACCTATTTTTCTTGTTCTCTGAAAGCAAAATAGTTCCTGTTGCGCACACCAAACAAGTCAGCCCAAGACTATGACATGGCTATCGGCTGCTAAAATATTCGCTGCTGGTATTAGTGGAGAGAAATGGTGTGCATGCCTGTAAGGCACATGAGGGAAATGAATGCAAAGTGATTATAGTCATCAGTCATTAGCACATATTGCAGTTTGTTATTAATAATTACTTATCACAGGATATTGTAAAAGTTAAGTTACAAAATTTTATTAAACATTTCTTACATAGTTATATTGGCTGGGCTGCAAAATATTTCTTGTGGGCCGCATGCGGGCTGTGAGTTTGGCATGCTTACACTAGCTCTTTCTTCTCTGTGAAAGCTGAAAGAGGTAAGGAAGCTTCAGAGGAAAAGTCTGAAGCCAACAGAAGTTGGTTATTGGATATTAAAAAAAGACTCCATCTTGCTGAGACCGGTTTGGCTCAGTGGATAGAGCTTCAGCTTGCAGACTGAGGGGTCCCAGGTTCAATTCCAGTCGGGGGAATGTACCTTGCTTGCGGGCACATCACCACTGTGGGGTGTGCAGGAGGCGGCTGATCGATGTCTCTCTCTCATCAATGTTTCTGACTTTCTATCTCTCTCCCTTCCTCTCTGTAAAAAATCAATAAAATATATTTTTAAAAAAAGAGTCCATCTCAATAACATAAAAGTGCAAGGAGCAAGTGCTGATGGAAAAGCTGCAAGTTACCCAGAAGTTCTAGGGAAGAGAATTAGTAAAAGTGGCCACACTAAACCGATTTGCAATGCGGAAGACATGACCTTATAGTGGAAGAAGATGCCATCTAGGAATAGGCAGGAATAAAAGAGTTCCTTTTGTGTGATAAACTTAAAACCGGAGTCTGATAAAGTGTCCATGGAGTTGAAAGATAATGAACATAAAAAAAAAAAAATAACAACCGCAAAGCTAAAGGCATTTCATGAATAATTAATGACCGCCTTAGGTATTTTTTTAAACAGTAGCTCCAGCTCTATTAAATCGAGAGATGCACCTTTCTGTTTGACAAGTAACTCTTGTCTGCTCCCACTCCACCCAGTCTCAAACTCAATCATTTTCGATGGTCTCCATGGCACAGACAGTTGGTGGAGTGAACACTTGAACAAATGAAGAAGGAAATGTCTGTGCCTACTGTGATTTGGCATAAATACCTGTCTGAATCACCCAGGCAGACTTCAGGCCCTCTTATGTGCAAGCTCAAGTGTTAAAAAAGAGATGAAGTTCATTACCATATATAAATAACATCTTCCTGACAAGTAAAAAAATAAGGAAAACTAATAAAAGCTTATATTTTTAAGATACTATAGGAGCCATCCCATCACAGTTTTATACTCTTAAGTTTCAGCCATTCACACCCGGCAATGTTGTAACATTTAAATAAAGATAGAAGAAAATATTTATGGGCCTGGCTTTTTGTGTAGCCATTGAAAGATTCAAAGTATTGAGCCATTATTAAGGGTTTAGTGTTCAATAAATACTTTTTAGAAGGAAGGAAAACAGCAGAAAGAACATAATCACGATCAAAGGAGCCCAATCAACATAAATTTAATTTAAAACAGTTTGCCTTTTTTTCTAATTGGAGGTCAGCCAGCATGTAAGTTTCTGTATTATAATGAAGAAAAATAAAGATTTTCTGATCCGGAATTCTGCCTTCCTCAGATCATCTTCACTTAACTTGCAATTAAAAAGATCACGCACAGAAGGAGTTGGCATCTCTATTGACTTGCTAATCAATTGTTTATTTGTTTTCCAAATCCATTCCTTTTCCAAAAAACTGACCTAATTTTCACAGCCTTGATTAAACTGAGAACTAAATTAGAGGGTTTGTTTACTTGCTCCGTTCTCTACATTATATTGGTCTCGAGGTGAACAGAAATATATGGAAAACCAGTCTGCCTTTGGGTGAGATATACTTGCCAGGTTGAAGTATTAGTCAAAACAAAATCTGCTTAAAATGCGTTAAACTTGTCCATTATTCTGGCTGTAAAATGTGGAATGAAAAGGGCTTACTTCATAGATGCAAGGGAAATAATCATAGCTAATATTTACTCCGTGTTTATTATTATTTTCCCTGTGTTAATGTGCTTTTGTGTACTGTATCTCCTTAAACACTTACATGAACCCTGTGAAGTAATATTGTTATCTCTGTTGTACAGAGTGGGTGAAAAAATGGCCTTGAGAGGTTACAGAAATTGCCTAAAGACACTCGGCTTTTAATTGGGTAAATCAGAATTGTTTTTTCACATAATGTGACTTCAGAGCCAGTTTGAATAAGCAGCCTATAATTCTACTTCCACTCTTCCTTTAATTAAAAAAATATATTTTTATTGGTTTCAGAAAGGAAAGCGGAGGGAGAGAGAGAGAAACATCAGTGATGATTGCTTGGTTGGCTGCTTCCTGCTTGCTCCCCACTAAGGGTGGAGCCTACAACTGTGCCCTGAAGAGAAATTACACCCTGAATCCTAATTCATAGATTGATGCTCAACCACTGAGGATAATGGCCAGGCTTCTTTCAATTTTTAAAAATTATTTTTTTCAATAAATGATTGAACGAGTAATGAAATATACGTGCCCTGAAAAACATATAATTTATACATTAAATCAAGTGCCTATGGCCACATACCCCAGATATATTATTAAAGAGGCTTTATGTCATAGTGCTTGATTTTTTTAAATGGCTACTGTTTTCATGAATTCAAAATTTCTGAAACTCACGGAAGTGATTGGGACGTCAGTCTTTTAAAGCCTCCAAAGCAGTAGATATAAGAAGCAGAAGAGCCTGGCTAGGATTTCTCAGTGGTTGAGCATTGACCTATGAGCCAGGAGGTCATACATTGATTCCTGATCAGGACATATGCCCAGATTTCAGACTCAATCTTCTTGGGAGCCATGCAGAAGGCAGGTGATCAATGATTCTGTCTTATCCTTGATGTTTCTCTCTCTTTCCTTCTCTCTTCTTTTCTGAAATCAACAAAATATATAAATATTTTTATCTTTTAAAATATCAGACTGGTTTGAAACTTTGTTCCCTCTTTACATTAAGCAGCAAACAGCAGAAATGTTTGCCCTGTGCTGAAAGGATTAGGAAACATTGCCTGCATCCAGAGGGCCTGTGGGTATTATTGGTAATTGGGCACACAGTGGTCTCGATGGCCGGCAGAAACAACCAACACATTCTATTTGACAGCGATCCTAGGACTCAGTCATTGAAAGTCGTTTACGGAAAATAGAAATAGCACCTCAAAATAGTGAATATGAACTTCCAAATACAAATCTCACATGTCACTAAAAATCAACAAGCATTTGAGGAAAACCAATGACATGAAAGCAACCAAGTTGCAAAATGGAAAATATAATATGCATTATATTATACCAGAGGCCCGATGCATGAAAATTCGTGTCCTCAAGGGGGTCTCTCAACCTGGTCTGCGCTGTCTCGCAGTCCGGGAGCTCTTGGGGGATGTCTGACTGACAGCTTAGGCCCGCTTCCCACAGGGACATTAGTGCTGCCATGAGCCTGGCTTCTAGCTGAGTGTCACTCCTCCTATGGGAGCACCCCAACCACCAGGGCGCAGCTCCTGTGTTGGCCATCTGCCCCCTGATGGTCAGTGCGTGTCATAGCAACTTGTCATTCTGCCATTTGGTCAATTTGCATATTAGCTTTTTATTATATAGGGCTAGAGGCCTGGTGCATGAAATTCATGCACAGGGGTATGTGTCCCTCAACCCAACCTGCACCCTCTGCAATCTGGGACCCCCCCACCAGGATTGAGCCTAAACAGGCAGTCAGATATCCCTCTCACAATCCAGGACTGCTATCTCCCAACTGCTTGCCTCCCTGCTTGCCTGATTGCCCCTAACTATTTCTGCCTGCCAGACTGATTTATTCCTAACTGCCCTCCTCTGCTGGCCTGGTTGCCCCCAACTGCCATCCCCTGCAGCTCTGGTCCTCCCTCAACTGCCCTTCTCTGTCAGCCCAGTTACCCCTAACTGTCCTCCCCTGTAGGCCTGATGGCCCACAACTGTACTCCCTGATATGTCAAGTCCCTCGCAATACCCTCCCTTGCTGGCCTGATCGTCCACAATTGCCCCCCTGCTGGCCATCTTGTGTTCACATGGGGGCAGCCATCTTATGGGTTGGAGTGACAGTCAATTTGCATAATGCTCTTTAATTGGATAGAATTATATTAAAATCAGAGTTGGTGTGGATATTACATCTTTCAGAATATGGGTGTACCTATTTTAAAAGAAAGGAAATAAATATCTAGATAATGGGAAAAATATTATCAAAGAGGAAAATGTTATTTGGATTGGCACATAGAATAGACAGATTTTTTTTTTTAATTGAAAACTAGAAGAAGCTTACTGCTAAAATAGTAGGATCAAGAAAGAAAATATGGAAGAGGATTCAAAATGCTTTGGTAAAAACAAAAAGTAAAAGCCATTATTTATCTAATATAACTCTTAAAAAGAGATATCAATGAAAATGAAAAAGACATAAGTAGAGGCAGTAGAAGAAAATATCATAATCTAATAAATCAATAATTTCTCAAGAGAAGGTTACTGTGAACTCTCAAATGGGATACATGAAAAATGGACTACATCACACATTTTATGCAACAAGATTATTAAACTAGGGCTGATAGAAAAATCTGAAAATATTTTAAGGAAAATTCAAAATAATTAATTACAAAATCAAGAAAACTGATGAGTATTAGATGACAATGAAATGATAATACAAAATTTTCTTCTCAACCATAGCACCATTCAAGAGAACATGAAAAATGAATGTAATTTCAATATTATGACTGAAAATTCATACAACCTGCTGATATATTCCTAAACTTTTCAAGAGAATATAGTTTAGCAAAATAGATTTAAAAATTCAAAAAGCAAATTTAGAATTAGAGAAATAACTAAGAACAGAGAAACCATATGTGAAATAGTTATGTACAAAAACCTTTAGATTGTAAAATATAAAAATCAGTTGAAAAAAATCTTAAAAAATAAAATAGAAAGGAAGAGAAATTGTATAGTACTTCTGGAATACACTATTACTTATATATCACAGCTACCTACTAGTATAGAAAAATTATAATCATATATATGAAATGATGCACATTAGCTTCAGAAAATAATTATCTCTAAAAAGAGAGGAATAACATTAGACATGAAAGGAAGTATTATCTGTAATGTTTTTTTTTTAATATTAAGGAAAAAATATTCATTATTAGGTATAACTGGATGAGAACTGCCCAAATGGTTATTATGCTGTCATTGTGATTTTATGGATGAATGAAATATTTAATAATGACACAAAATATGAATGTATTATCAAATGAATAAAGGGAAGATAGTGGTATTTCATGAAACCCGAACTACTTAATAAATAATGTTCTGATCTTTTATTTAGGAAACAAACAAAGTTAGAACCCTAAATCATAATGCTAGTATAGATAAAAAAAGTTTTCCAAGATGGTTTATATAGCTAAATTGTGGGCCAAATATGAAAGTTATGAGTAATTGTTACAATTTTCTGAAAAGAACAAGCCTTCCTAATAATAAGAATGTACATGAATCTTAGAGAAATAACTTATAAGTTTAACTATATAAAAATCAAGTGCTGTGCAGAAATAAAATAAATAAAGATAAAATTTAAATCAGCATGTTTGAGTGAAATATTTGTTTCATCTCTATAAAATTGCTAAGACCTAATATCAGGAATAAAATAAATGCATAATAACAAAAAAAAATAGTTATAGAGTAAAAAGGTAACATATGTGAACAGGCTATGCACAAAAGAATACGGTAAATATTTAAATGTGTGATGAGATAACTAAATAATTGGGGATGCAGATTAACATGGATTTACTTTGCCTATTTGAGAGAATAATTAAAAATGATTAATGATATAGGTTTTTAAATATGTTGGTGGTGGAACACAGTATCTCACTTACTGATGATAATACAAATTTAGAAAACATTCCTATGGAGTTACTCAAAGAGTTCTTCACACTTATGCACAGAAAATTTACATGGGTGGATGTTAATTATTGTAGTATTTGCAATAGCAAACATTATGACCTAAATTCCCTTCAATAAGAAAGGAACCTGAGTGATGGTTGAATAGATTACTCTGACACATTACTCATGACTCGTTTATGTGAAAGCGAGGCTAAGGGAGTGGTTGGCAGTTGGCACCAAAAACAGCCTCCATTGCCTGACTTGTTAGGTTTTTATGGTAACAACAGCTTGAACTAAAATTAACCTCTCTATATAGTCAGCAAGGTAGGTGTCCTTGAGAGAAAGCACATGCTTCTACAAGGTCAGGTTTGAAGACTAAACATAGAGATTCCAGTAAAACACCCGGGACCTTGAACTTGTTTGGAAAAGTGAAGGTAGGGGCTGCAGCCTTCAACAAGGTCTAAGGGGCCCCCAACCTTTCAGAGTCTCCTCCTTACAATCTTCCCAACCATGTCCCATGCTCCCACAAGGAACATATAAATATACCATGGTGCCTCCCCACTATGGGTTACAACAGAATACAAGAAAATACTAAGGTGAAAGCTATATGGACATATAGGGAACGATTTCCATATCAGATTAGTGAGGACATAATATTTCAGAATACATAAAGCATAATTTCTGGCTAAATATAAAGTGAATATACATATGTAAATATTATCCTGAAGCATGAAGAACAAAGAACAAGTTATTTAGAGTGACTCTTTGGAAAGGCAAATGCATTCTCTGAATTTTTGTTGTAAACCTAAAACTGCTCTAAAAATTAAAGTCTTACAGAAAGGCAGAGATTTACAATCGTTGGCTAGGACAAGTGTATGCTGTTTATTTTTCACTTAACACACTTTTTGATAGTTTCAATGTTTACCATGAGAATATATTCACATATCTTTAATTAAATATATTTATTATTTATTAGTTCTAATGTTTCAGTACCAGCTGGAGACCCTCTACTTTTGCTTTGAGGCACTTACATAAACTTGCTCGAGGGAGAGGGGCAGGGGGAGAACTACAGGAGGACAGCAGCGAGCTACTGGCACACATATTTGTGCATAGAGCTACTAGTTGTGTCTAAAGAATTATATTATAGCCGAAACTGGTTTGGCTCAGTGGATAGAGCATCAGCCTGTGGACTGAAAGGTCCCAGGTTCGATTCCAGTCAAGGGCATGTACCTTGGGTGCGGGCACATCCCTAGTGGGGGAAGTGCAGAAGGCAGCTGGTTGATGTCTCTCTCTCATTGATGTTTCTAACTCTCTATCCCTCTTCCTTCCTCTCTGTAAAAAATCAATAAACTATATTTTAAAAAAAAAGAATTATAAGGTCAAGCCTAGCTATGATAATTAGTATTTAATTGTTCAGACTTTATACTTCTACAGGACAGGGAAACGTTCGTAAGGACTCTTGGGTCAACATCTATCAATCGGATTTTAATTTTTGTTTTGTTTTGTTTGTTTGTTTTATGTGATAGTTTAAATTTTATACTATTGATTGTATTGAACTGGTAGCACACAATATCTGCACTCTAGATACCAGAAAATATAATTTATAACTCACTGCCTCTGCATAAGTATGCATAACCATGCATAACTGTGTCCAAGGGAACCGATGTTCAGGAAGGCTTTATTGGAGCACCTGGCCCAGCCAGTCCAAATTAAGTTCTGGTGTATTGTAGGCCATTCAGCTCAACACCATATACTCTCTTACCCCATTCCTTTTGCATTAAATTGTCTTTGTAGTGCTCAAATTCATCTTTGCAGGGATATCATCATCATCCACTCATGAAGAATATTATAAGAAACCACCCTCTGAAACTAATTACTATGTTTCTTACAAATTATACATCTGTAGTGTTGCAGATTATAAAACTCCATCACTTAAACAAATGCTGTGTTTTTAGAACCTGTATTCAAAATTTAAGGATAAACACTACTTTTTTTTTCTTCTGATCACATAGTTTTTGAAAACATAACTTTTTAAAAATATATATATTTTATTGATTTTCTACAGAGAGGAAGGGAGAAGGATAGAAAGTCAGGAACATCGATGAGAGAGAGACATCGATCAGCCGCCTCTTGCACGCCTCACACTGGAGATGTGTCCCCAAGCAAGGTACATGCTCTTGACCAGGAATCGAACCTGGGACCTTTCAGTCTGCAGGCCAATGCTCTATCCACTGAGCCAAACCGGTCTCGGCTGGAAACATAACTTTTAATATCTGCTTTCTTTTGTTATTATATCACTGTGCTCTAATTCATTTAATTAATTATCTCTCTTAGAACACACAGTGTTTTCTGCTGTTGTTGACCTTGTACGTTTCAGTGCACAACATCCTTGTCACTAAATCTTTTTGACCCTTATCGACTATTCCCAGAAATGGATCAATGGATGAGGATGAGTTTAAGTCTTTTAATTTGCCATGAAGTGGCATTTTCAGGGAAATGAGTGACACGAACTGGTGAAGAGGAGGCTGGGGACTATTTTATTTGCAGGAACCGTGATGATCAAAGAAACAGCAGTAAGCCTCATAGACGATTTGGCACAGCAAACATATTGATTTGTTGGGAGTGATGATAATGTTGAACAGTTGAGGATGTAAATAGATTTATTAAGTGCACTGACAAGCAAGAAGGTAGGTCTGACAGGAGTAATAAACCTTCCCATCCTAGTGTGAAGGAATTAGACTGGATTTGCAGATGGCGTATCACCTTGGATACCATTTGAGTAGAAGGATGATCATAGAAAAGTAGGTTTGGAGGAAGTTGAACTTGACCACAGTGAATGTGATGAAATGAACACTGGGTGAGAAGGAAACTGGAATAGTGGAGGCATGACGTGATCATCTGTTAAAATCATGGGATTTCTGTTAAATTGTCTACATTTTATTTTAATTCAGAAAGACATCTATGAACAAAGCATTTGGACGCAAATAATGATTTTATGTGTATGTTTTAGAGTGGTATTTTTCTTAACTCTTCCTCCATGATTCCCATTGGAATACAGTGGTACCTCGAGATACGAGTTTAATTTGTTCCGTAACCTTGAGGCGTGGGAAACTATGAGATGCTCAAGTCGTGGTAAAATGGTGGGTGGTGTGCAGCCAGCCGATCCGTGCGATGACTCCTATCTCAAATGTTGCTCGTATTTCAAAACAAAAATCGCTCACTCGATGGCTTGTATCTTAAAAATCTTGTATGTTTGGGCACTCGTATCTCGAGGTACCACTGTATCTATAAAGAATCCTTTCTATCTCCGTGTGTACATATAGAGCCATGTGTATACACCCCTCTATGCAGTGTACACATCAATATACATCAAAGTTTTAAAAATAGTTTTCAAAAGAAGATCAAGCAATACATAAATATTTGCAACTTGGTGTTATCATTCAATAGTCCTTCATGCAAACCGTTTGAGTCCTTTTTGTTTCTTTAATTATTAAAACCATTTACTTCTATTCCTACATTAAAATATTAATGAAAAATAGCTTCTTTTTTTTAAAAAAAAATGTTGATATCTTTCCAACACTTACTGATAAACTCCAACACTTTTTCCTATTTTTTATATAAAATGTTCAACTAGACATGTTGAGCATTAGTACAATGAATACCTGCATAATTTCTTTCATTATTCAAAAGATATTGCTATTTTTGCCGAAACTGGTTTGGCTCAATGGATGGAGCTTCGGCCTTCGGACTGAAAGGACCCAGGTTCGATTCCAGTCAAGGGCATGTACCTTGGTTGCAGACACATCCCCAGTAGAGGGTGTGCAGGAGGCAGCTGATCGATGTTTCTCTCTCATTGATGTTTCTAGCTTTCTGTCCCTCTCCCTTTCTCTCTGTGAAAAATCAATAAAATATATTAAAAAAACAATAAAAAAGCTATTGCTATTTTTTATATTTGCTTTTCTATGCTGTATATATGTAATAGATATGTAGTACATAGCCACTTTATGCATAACTTCATCATAATGACTTTTTATACAAAACCACATGTAATTATTACACTTAAGAACATTAATAATATTTCAAATAAGTATCTAATATTTAATAAATTCTTTTCCCCATTTATTTTATACCTGGTATTTGAACTACTTTAATGGGACATAACTTATATACTATAAAATTTACTAACTTTAAATACATAGTTTAATAAATTTTAGTAAGTTTACAGAGTTAGACACAATCAACACAATTCAATTTTAAAATATTTCCTTCACACCAAAGGGATTTCTTGCCTTGACAGTGTGGTTCAGCGATTGAGTGTCAACCTATGAACATGTAGGTCATGGTTCCATTCTTGGTCAGGGCACATGCTCAGGTTTGTGGGCTCAATCCCCAGTGTGGGGTTTGCAAGAGGCAGCCAATCTCATCAATGATATATTTATCTCTCTCTCCCTTCCTCTCTCTGAAATCAATAAAAAATATTTTTACAAAAGATCCCTTATATCCATAAGCAGCCACTAGCCAATCCTTCACTTACTTCCAGCGCCAAGCAATCACTAATCTAATTTCCTTCCCTATAGATTTGTCTATTCTGAGGATCTTTATATAAATGAATATATATGTTTTATGTTGTGATTGGCTCAATTTAGTGAAAGTATTTTGAGATTTCACTTAAGTTTTCCTTTCAGCAATTTGGTTTATTATCAAGTAGTATTGTATGTTATGGATATTCCATATCTTGTTCATAGAAAATTCTAACAGATTCAAACTAATCTCTAAAACCAATCATTGCTTGCCTAGAAATGGAGTGTGGAAGGGGGCAGTGTTTGGGAAACCTAGGTGGTGGTGAATAATGAGAAAACGTTGGGGATGATGGACATGTTTATTTTCTTGCTTATGGTGATTGATTCCTTGTGCATACTTAACAATCATCCACTTTAAGTCTATGCCGCTTATTGTATATCATTTACATCTAAATAATGTCATTTTAAAAATAAACTAAAGACAGCAAGGGGGTGAAATAAGAGGAGGTGGAGGAAGGTTTGCATGCATGTGTAGGGGTTTCATTTTAAAATTTGAAGTACTCTTGAGAGTATGAAGAATACACCTATTTTGTCATTGTTGTTGTAAGATGTTGATTTTGTTCCTCTAACATTCCAGGAGTTCTGCTCCACTAAGTGTCGTAGTAACTATGCTACCTGGTTTTGATCTTGCTGTTAGGATCCTTGGGATAAGCCAGAATTGTTTTGTTGTTTGCACTCACTTTTTAAAAAAATATGTTTTTACTAGAGGCCTGGTGCGTGAAATTCATGCACTGGGGATGTGTTCCTCAGCCCAGCCAGCACCCTCTCCAGTCTGGTACCCCTCGAGGAACCCCTCACAATCCAGGACTGATGTCTCCCAAATGCTCGCCTGCCTGCCTTCCTGATTGGCCCTAACAGTTTCTGCCTGCCAGCCTGAGAACCCCCTAACCACTTCCCTGCCAGCTTGATTGATGCCTAACTGCCCTCCCCTACAGACCAGGTCATGTCTAACAGCCCTCCCCTGCAGGCCTGGGTTTTCCCCAACTGCCCTTCCCTGAAGGCTCAGTCACCCCCAACTTCTCTGCTCTGCCAGCCAGGTCACCCATAACTGCCTTCCCCTGCTGGCCATCTTGTGAATGGTTATCTTGTGTCCACATGGGGGAAGCCATCTTTGACCACATGGGGGCAGGATCTTTGACCACATGGTGGCAGCCATCTTGTATGTTGGAGTGATGGTCAATCTGCATACTACTCTTTTATTAGATAGGATAGAGGCCTGGTGCACAGGTGGGGGCCAACTGGTTTGCCCCGAAGGATGTCCTGGATAAATGTGGGAATTCTCTTGGGGCATGGGGTGGCCAGGGCACAGGGCCTGTGGTGGTTTGTAAGCCAGCCACACACCCCCAGTGACCCAAGTGGATGCCCTGGTATCTGAGATTCATTTATCTTCTATAATTGAAACTTCGTAGCCATCAGCAGAGGCCAGGGCAGGCCAGGAATTTGGCTTCTTCCATCACTGGGGAAACCTAAGCCTTCTCATCCCTCAGTGACCACAGTCATTTTTGTTGGGATTCATTTATCTTCTATAATTGCAACTTTGTAGCCTTCAGCAGAGGCCTAGGCTGGCCAGGGTGTGCAGGAAGCATGGCTTCCTCCATTGCTGAGGAAACCCAAGGCTCCTGTTCACTCTGTGGCTGCAGCCATCTTGGTTGGGTTAATTTGCATACTCACCCCTGATTGGCTGGTGGGCGTGACCTGTGGGTTAAGCAGAGGTACAGTCAGTTTGCATACTACTCTTTTATTAGATAGGGTTGATTTCAGAGAGAGGAAAGGGGAGGGAGACACATTAATGATGAGAGAGACTCATCAATTGGCTGCCTCCTAATGGATTGAATCCACAACCTGGGCATGGGCCCTGACCAGGAACTGAACTGTGACTTCCTGGTTCTTAGGTTGATGCTCAACCACTGTCACCTGGGCTCTCCTTATTTTTGTTGGGGGGATGTGCTCTACCAGTCCTGCAAGTTTCCTGCCGAGGGAGAGATGCCAAAAGGTCTTTTGGGACTGATTTTTGTGTTTCTAGGCTACAAGGGTGAGACACTTCACATTGTTGGCTTTTGGGGAGTCAGAAACACTCCCTCTTTTTGGAATTCAAAAATACTCCCTCCTATTCAATAGTGACTTCTCTGCAAGGGGCCCCCAAGGGCCCCAAATGAACACTTTGACCTAAAGGCACTGCCCTCTTACCGCACCTCTAACCTAATATGCTCTAGTCCCTCTCAAGTAGTTCTTGGAAGGAAGTCCCTGTCACATCTCTGACAAGAGTCCAGCAGAGCCCAAGGCAGCAATCACTACAGTCAGTTAACTTGATGTCACAACAGCTGGTTGGCAATGGAGTGTGTCCGAGTTAGGAGAGGAGACACCTGCAGTGTGGCCATAATTTGTCAGGTATGTTAAGGGATTTGTTTTCAAATAAAATCAATGGCCACATGTATGATGGTTTACAAACTATCTGAGAGTGTAGTACAGACTGCAGACGGAGGTGTGCTGCCCATGTCTGTTTAACAAGATTTAAAAAAAAATATATTTTGATATTTTTACAGAGAGGAAAGAAGAGGGAGAGAGAGACATCGTTCAGCTGCCTCCTGCATGCCCCGTACTGGGGATGTGCCCGCAACCAAGATACATGCCCTTGACCAGAATCGAACCTGGGACCTTTCAGTCTCCAGGCCTATGCTCTATCCACTGAGCCAAACCGGTTTCAGCTGAATAACAAGATTTGTTTTCATTTTATTGAGCTGCTGGGGTGCCACAGATTATCAAAATTATATAGCTTTCAGGTACACAGTTCCATACACATCATCAGCACACTCACTGTATTGTGTGTTCACCACCTCACATCATAAGACCTTTCTTTAGAGCTTTGCTTTTTTAAGAAAAATTGGTCCTTTTAACGGAGTATGGACTCACAGCCTGTTGGCAATTAAAATCAAACCTGATTTATTTTTTAACACAGAACTGTATTCTAGTTTAATTGAGTAGAGATGATGCCAGCCGCGTGATGGACAGTAAGCTTATCCGACATGACGGAGATAGATTTCCGAGAAGACAGAGTCTGCTGTTTTTGTGTACAGGGTGGATTAGTAGACCATATCAGCAACATTTAATTATTCTGTAGGTAATTATTCATTGGAGGAACACAACTTCTCAGAGAAACAAGAAAGAAGACAGACCAATACAATTATTACTATTTGTCTAAGTACACTGTCTAGTGAAAACCATAATTACTTTTTCATTAAATTTGCATGAAGTGGCTTTAAAAAAAAACAATGAGGAGGAGTTAAATGCATGTGTTTGAGAACAGAAAGTTTGGATGTGAGTTAACATTATCATATAGGCTAATTTTTTTTAGGCAAAAGTACAAGTGATTATTTCTCAGATTTAAATGAAAAGCTAATCAGAGTTTTAAAAAGAAAGTCACTTAAAATGCAAAGTTTCATAAACTTATCTCCTGAAAACCCAGCAGGAAATTCCATTATGGATATTTTTCTAGTCTTTGTGAACTAAATTTTAATTTATAAATGTGACTTAGTTGCAAGAGCTCAGTGGCTGTATTAAATATGGTATCGCTAGAACAATACATAATTATCTGTATCTTATTTGCTAAACTAATCTTATAAATGTCCTTTTATGAGTATTAATAGAGCAATGCCAGTATTATTTGTGAAAGGTCTGAACTATATCCAAAACATGTAGAAAGAGTGTCTCTCTTTGATTCTACAAAGCAGGGAATCTTCTGGAAAATGTAGAATGAATATTTGAAATGGAAAGATAGATGACTCCATTCATAAATCTCAATTTGGGCTTGAGTTAGCTTCTTTCTAGGTAAAAATTATTTTCTTTCTGATCATTAATAATTTTCTAAGATTTAATATCACAAGCCAAAGCTGTTCTCTTTGAAACAGGCCTACCTTGTACTCCATCATCCTCACCAGGCAAATCATAATTCTGGTTTTAAAACCAGACAAACCAGACCATAAAAATTCTATAGTTAATATTTTACTCAACTTTGTTTAAAATACAACCCGTACCTGTGCAACTGAATGCAGGTGGAGAGACAGATGGCCTCTGCTCTCTCATGACTACTTTACATCTCTGCATTTCTCAAATCCCACTCTTTGCTTCCAAAAGATGCATTCAGAAGAGAATATTTACACACTCCTACCACTATGTATTCTAAACCACCCTCAATAGTACAATACTCTGCCTTTTTCCCTGTAAAGAAAAATATATATATACTAACTTGGAAATAAAGATAAGATTATTTTGTATTTTCTTAAATTTATGCTAGAGCATTTTCTAAAAATCATGCTTAAAACATTATAAGACATTACCGGAGGGAAAGGAGAGGTAGAAGAAGGTAAAGGGGGGAAATAGTGACAGAAGGAGATGTGATTTGGGGTGATGAACATACCATGTAATATACAGATTATGGATTAGAGAATTGTACACCTGAAATCTACATAATTTTAGTAACCAATGTCACCCTAATAAATTCAATAAAATTTTTGGAAAATTTAGAGAAAAAAAAGGATCATCTAACCCGTTGCGACATATTTCCCCTAAAAATGTTTTATTTAAAAATCAAACAGCAAATTAAATAATATTACATTGAACAACTACATATTTATAACTAAAATTCTACAATGATTGTTTTACTGTACTTGCTTTATCACATGTCAATCGACTGCTATATGTCTACTTATTGATCTTCTATTATTGCATTTTAAAATAAATTATAAAATATTGGTATGATTTTATTTGATATATTACTTACTACTGATTATGGCCTCAAAGATATAAACTCCATTTTAACTGGTAGAAAGATTGATAAATTGCTGATTATTTCCATCTGGAAAGATACAAATGATTTCTGCCTGCAGGGGAAAAAAATGAATCCGAAGATTATAGTAGTAATTGTTGTAACATATCAATCTGTTTTTGTATAAATTTTTAATCTTATCCCAAAATTTCTTTCAAACTCTCCCTTTTTTCAATATTCTTTACCATCATGCTCCTTCTCTCACTAACAAGTAAATAAAGAGCTGACATTCACTATATATTTGTATGACACTAAGATTTTTGACTTTTTAGATATTTATATTTTTACAACCTCACCCAAATATTTTTTACTGACACCTAACTATGCTATCTTTTCTTCTGAAGTAACCTTCTCTTGATTCCACTTCCATTTCTAACTATTATTCATTTCTCTCCATTTTATAGGAGAACTCATCAAAGGAATGAATACTCTCTATACTCTCTCTTTTTAATTAATTTTTTATACATATCTCCCATTGCCCCCCTCCCTCCCAGGCACACCCCAACCCCTCAGTGTCTATGTTCATTGGTTATGCTTATACGCATGCATACAAGTCCTTTGATTGATCTCTTATCTACCTCACCTCTCCTTAATCTTCCTGCTGTAATTTCACAGTCTGTTTGAAGCTTTATTATCTCTCTATACTCTCTTAAACTCATACACATCAGGCTATCTCAGCTCCATCAGACTATCTCATCAAGATCACTAATCCTTGCCATAACCGGTTTGGCTCAGTGGATGGAGGGTTGGCCTGTGGACTGAGGGGTCCCAGGTTCAATTTCGGTCAAGGGCATGTACTTTGCTTGTGGGCACATCCCCAGTAGGAGATGCACAAAGGGCAGCTGATCAATGTTTCTTTCTCATAGATGTTTCTAACTCTCTATCCTTATCCCTTCCTCTCTGTAAAAAATCAATAAAATATATTTAAAAAATCACTAATCCTCTCCACAATATTTAATCTAATTATCTGATTCCACATTTTATTAGAGAGCAGCATTTCATACCATTTATCTTCCTATTGTTTTTTAATTTATTTTTATTGTTGAAATATCACAGATGTCTTCCATTCTTTTGGGACTCTTCCAGCCTTGACATGCAGTATCCTTTCTTCTCCTGGTTTTACTGCTCTCCCTTGGATGCTCTTCATCTCATTTGCTGGTTCTTTCTCTTTTCCCAAACCTTGTATTGAGAACTGCTTCAGAGTAAGTCTGGGGTATATGGATCCTAAAGGACTTTACATATGCTATCCCTTGTGAATATGCAAATAATCAAATGTAGTGATTTAAAAAAAAATCAACTAGCTTTTTAAAAATGTGCTGTTGATCTCTTGCATTTTGCATGTGTATTGATCTCTGCACAAATCTTAATCAAGCAGCAGTGAATTTAAATTGATTATATTAATCCATAAGATATTTATTATACCTCAGCTTCTAAGACAATTGATATGTTTACTATATTTAGTAATACATTTGAACTTTTAATCTAAGCATATGCTTGTTGTACTTGCAAATGATAGAATTGCTCTGACATCGTTTCATATTTTGAGACTGTATAGTTTCATAATATTTTCTTCAAACCTATTATTTTGGCATCTAAAAAAAATGTAGGTCTGTTACCCTGGCCATTGTGGTTCAGTTGTTCAAACTGTCTTCCTGGACAAGAAAAGGGCATGGGTTCAATTCTCAATTGGGGCACATACCTAGGTTTCCGGTTTAATCCGGTTGGGGTGCATATGGGAGGCAGCCAGATAATATTTCTTTCTTACATCTATACATCTTTCTCTCTCTCCCTTCCTCTCTCTGCATTCAGTAAGCAGGTCCTCAGTTGAGGATTTTTTAAAAGTAGGTGTATTTAACATATAATTTATATATTTTCTTGAAAAGAATACAGTAATTTTAGCAACATATCTCAGCATTCAGCAAGAGGACTTTTACATACTCCTGAAAATTCACTGTTTAGCTGAAAAGGCAATTTAATTGTGATTTTAATTCCATGACAGACTTGCTGGAAAGAAACTGCATCACTACACTAATATAAGCAGTAGTTACCATTTTGCATTTGAATCCCCACTTAAAGTCTCAAATCTTTTAACTAAATTCTCGCTAAACTCACCTGTGTTATTGATTGTAGATGGGGGACTTCAAGGTAATAGAATAATCCTTCTCTGATCATTGTAACCTAAGTTCTAAATTCCCCCAGGAACTACCTGATTGGGAGGTCAGAATTCTCTTAAAACCTTCAAAATAAGGAATGAAAGTTTCAGCATAGCTATGTAATACTTACAGATTTTATGCATATTTAATCTAAGTAATTCTGAGTTAATAAGAGATTAAATAATCCTTATATTTGAGTATACAGTACAAATGAATAGTCTGCTTTAGAAAAATAACAATTCTGGGATTTAGATTTTCTTTTTGTTTTGTCACCATTAGCTCAAATAACATTCTCTCTGCAAATAATCTCACTTTATTTTTAAGCTTCAGCCACATACTGTGTCTTCTCAATCACTCACCTTTTAGTTCTAGATAACTGTAGACTATTCCCCATAAAATGAAATACTTAAGAAAAAAATTATGTAGAAGGATTTGAAGTATTTAAATAACACGCTGTGCTGGCTTTTTGTAAGAAATACGACAAATATGTGTTGAGCAAAATGCACTCGTGTACTTAGATTTCTGGTTGTTGAGGTATTTGTTTTATGAATAATTATTTCTCATAGGTATGCGATAGATGTGCTGTGTGTACAGTTTTAAAACTTAGTTCATTAAATATGTTACACTTTCTTTGAATTTGGAGGCTGGATAATGAGCTCATTTCCCATTTAATTATTTCTAGGTCAAGGGAAAAGTATTCATTTATTGGTTGAGTGAAGCCAACCACATAATTCAATCTCTGGGGCTGTGGACTGCTAGATCGGGAATGTTCTCTTCTTTATCACTACAAGAAGCCTACTGTCAGGCCTGTTTTAGATGCTCCAGTTGATAAATAATAAATGGGAAAGGAAGAAGGAATAAATGCAGGAAGGAAAGCAATCTCAGTCTTATCTGATTATCTATAGAATTAAAAAATGTTTCAGACTAAGATCTCTGAGAATTTGGGTTTCTCAATATCAGATTTTTTAATTTATTTTAAAACAACATTTCTATGTAGAAATTTAAGGAAAATTAGAAATTTCTACTTGTTATCAGTAGCTTCTCTAGTGTCCATAACTTCAGTTTTCTGCAAATATATGGCATTTCATTTTTAAAAAATCATTTTGTAGTAACAATATATCACTTTAGGCAATTTTTGAAGGAATACTGTTCCCAAATACTAACATATTATGTCTTTCAGGTGCTTGCAGCCAACACACCTGAATCATAAAATGATTACTCAACATATACTTCCTGTTTTTCCTATTGTTCAGTGTTCACTGATTCTGCTCGCATATATTAACTCATTCATGCCATTCCCATCCTTTTCAAGGCCACATCACTCACAGTTTACAGGCATATCCCCTGGCCAGATCTAAGAGTTGCCTTCTAGGTGTTCTTTTTCTTGCATCTGAACTCGCTTTAGCTGCATTGAAACAAATGAACTAGTATGTAGCGGAAAATTAGTATTATGAAATTTATGGTGTAATTTAAATGAAATCTTGGATTCTATTGATCTGATCTCTGGTTCTCTCACTGATATAAATACAACCACCATTTAGCAGACTACATCTTGTAACTCCCCTATTATGGATTGTGTTTTAATATTAAAAAAGTTCCTTTCCTGCCACCAACTATTAAGAAATATTTCATTGCAATAACCCCTGAGAATCTTTCATATACTTACTCTATTTCAAACACATATTTAATCCGTCCTTTTCAGTAATCAGACTATCTGGGATCAAAAGCAAATGTCTTTTGAAAGATTTCAGTCCACAATTCATGTTTATTTTAATCTGAAAAGAGTGTGAAAAAGACAACAAAAAACACATCATTGCTTAAGCATGAACAGTCAGACTATGGAGAGACATAGAGTCAGTGGAGAAACGTCAGTAATTCATCTTTGTTTTTGGACTTGACTTTAAGTAGATTTTGATTAGTATTGGTTCAAAAATCTCAAAACTGAACAATTTTTTAAAGTATATTTTCCTCTGAATGCCAGTATTTTAATTCTTTATCTTAGAGCACGGAGGTTGTGGGTGGAAGCTGACAATAGGATCACCACAATCAGTTTTATGGGTGACTGTTCTAAAGTTAGTAGTCAGTAAAGTGAACAAAAACAAACAAACAAACAAGCAAACAGGGATGTCTGGTGAATTACCAAAACCCTGAATTCAAATTCCGAAAACTATTTTATCCTCTCCAGGATCATTTTCCCAACTACATAACGGATGAAAACCAGACCATCATATAACTTCTCACACATTTTTTATGAGCCAAAAAATATTGTACATTTTTTTGGGTGATGCGCTCATTATGCAAGTGAATATCATTGTATTTTTTCAGTGGTAGAGGTTTTATGTGTTGTTTTTTTTTCTTTCCACAAAGTATTTTTAATTAGTCATGAATATGCAATCTTCATTACCAAAAGTTATTCCATAATATCCATAATTTCTTACTCATATATTCTCCTCTAGCTGGTGCCAATCTAATAATTGTTCATTGCTGGGCCCCAAGGAGATGATCTACAGTAATAAAAGAGTAACATGCTAATTAACTGTACCTTTGCAATGCCTACCAGCCAATCAGGAGTGAGTATGCAAATTAACCCAGCGAATATGGCAGTATAATTTTCTTACCCAGGAGCGGAGTGGCCAGGGGTGGGACTGGATGCTTGTGTCATTCATTGCCATGTTGACAATTGGGGTGTTCTGCACAACCCCAGCCACTCCAGGCCACTGAGTAGCATGGAAAGCTGGAAAGGTAGCTCTGGCCAAAGTGAAGGTGGTGCTGGCAGCCAGGAGCGGGAAGGCTCATTCTTGCATGAATCTTTGCATCGGGCCTCTAGTACAGAAATAAAAATTTTAAAAAGTCAGTTTAGAAACTTTTTTAGCATTTTCCTATTGTAATATTCATGCATGCCATTATTTATCTAGTAATTTACTTATTTAAAAATAAAATCAGCCTGAAACTGGCAGGAAATTAAACAAAGAAACTGGTGGTTTTTCACACCACTCCTATAGACCTCAAATGCTGCACAGTAAAGATTCCGTCCACATATATATAATATTTCGGCAACTGCACCTTTTTGCTTGTCGTCTTCTTTGTCCCTCACTCTTATATCAAGAGTGTTGGCACAAGGACAAAAGCAGGATACAATGAGTGTAAAAGGAAGAAGCTTGTCCTCTCCATTTTAATGAACAATCACACCGTTAGCAATTACATTTCCTGCTTCAAAATGAAGACCTCTAATCCTAATTAGAGTTCTCTCAGGCCCACACAGGAAGAGAGCTCCCATTTGCTGGAGTACATGTTTTCCACGGTGATCGCTCAAGAGGTCCCAGTCATAACATTTGAAATTAAAATTCCTGAAGGACCAATTTAGTGTAAATTTATTAAAATGGCTGCATGTTTCAGAACATGTATTAAAATATAAGATATTTTAGGATTTGATAAATATCGATGCTTTGCTGTTTTCTGATGCCACTGGAAGGACTCGGAGTTTAATCTGATGGTTTCCTTGGTGTAACGGAAGGCCTTAATGAATGCCTGTGTAAAACCCCCAACTGGGAAAATAGGAAATGAGAGTTCAGAAAGAATGTTAAAGTCAGATGCAATGAAAGAAAATAGGTGTGTGGGGGGAGGGGAATCCCTGTTAACATCTCAGAGGAGGCGCAGAACCCTGTACGGATCAAACTGTGCATCCACCCCTACCCTCCATGCTTTTCCTAAATTTAAATAGGAAAGATCACACTAAAATGTGTATGAAGCCAGAGGAAATGAAACCAAAATAAACTGCAATTTGGAGGTTTTAGGGAGTTGAATTAAGATGATGGATTGAAATATGTGACAGCCACTCATTCTACCTGTAATAACCTTTAATCTAGGGATAGTTATTTGTTAAAAATATTACTAAAAAAATTACATGTGGTTTTCTACACGTTCATATCGATATATATAAAAGTCTAAGGGACCATTCAATCTTTCGACCATTAGCTATGATGCACCCTGACCACTAGGGAGCAGACACTCAATGCATAGTCATTGAAACATGGAACAGAATAATGAGTCTCAGAGGGAAGTGGGGAGAGAGGAGGGCAGGAAGAGATTAACCAAAGATCTTATATGCATACTAGCATGGGTTTGCGCACTGGTGGGGTCACTCTTCCTGGCCTGCAGGGATCAGGTCAAAACTGACCGGGTGCATGGATTTGTGCACCATCTAGGGTCCCTCAGCCTGACCTGTGGGAATTGGGCCAAAAACTGCAGTCTGATATCACCCAAGGGATCCTGGATTGCAAGAGAGCACAGGCCAGGCCCAAGGGACCCAACCAGCGCATGAATTCATCCACTGGGCCTCTAGTTGTATTATAACTATGATCGTATAAATTGAGCCAAATGAAATGCATTTTGGGAAAATTATACAAAGAATAAACCATAAAATCACATGTCTATTGTAAACTTGAAACAGTGCCTGATACTAATCTATAAATGTGTGTTTAGTATTATTTAATTATTTAATAGCTGTGATTTTTGATAACTTCATTGATGATATCATCACTAAACTTCCGATAATCTACCTAAAGATCACAAAGCAATATAATAATAGTAGAATAAAGTGATAGCAATAATAATAGTAATAGCTTTTATATCTTGAACATTTATAAGTCAGGTACAGTGATATAACGGAAATTGAAAAGTTCAAAGAAATGTTATAAAGATTAAATGAGATTTTGTGACCAAATCACTGCTCTTCTTCTTATTTTATGGATGAGGAGACTATGGCATAGAGAGGTTAAGTATCTTTTGAAGATCAAACAGTAGCAAAAAAGGCACAACTGAATGTATTTGGGTTTATAATCTCTATTTTTAAAGTATTTAACTTGTGTATTAAAAATAGTGAAGTGTGTGAATAGTACACCAGAGATCTTCCACCCTATTCACATAGAAACATTGAGATTCTTTCAAATTATCTGTAAAATAAAGCTATCCTATGGTAAGTGAAACTTCTATGAATCACTTAAGACCTTCCCAAATATAAGTCACCAAAGAAGAATCTCCAAAACAGGAAGAAAAAAATAAGTGTATCTGTGAATTTTTTATTTTAATATTACTTTGTCAAGTATAATCTGTTAAAGTGAAACTTTTCTTTCCATCATGGATTTCAGTATCATCAGCCTTTTTGCATAGTAAGCTCAAAAAATTTATCAAAGTTATAGATGCGGCAATGCAAATTTCTTGTCACTTGATGTTAAGCAACAATGAAGATAGAAGAGAATCATAAACAGTAATGATAAAAACAAAATGGAGAAATCAACTATAAGATAAACTTGCAAAATACTTATCCATGCATTTTTGCTGTTATATTTTTTGTCTAGTGAAAATTTTGATTAACATCACACTTGCATATTCATAAGTCTGTAGGCACATATGACCCACCACGCAGTATATTGTTACTCTTCAGGATTAACTGTATTTGTACAATGAGTTGTGCCCCACATCTGCAATTAAGAAAGCCAGGCCAGCCAAGACTGGTTTTCTCAGTGGATAGAGCGACGGCCTGCAGACTGAAGGGTCCCAGGTTCGATTCCGGTGGGGGCATGTACCTTGCTTGTGGGCACATCTCCAGTGTGGGGCATGCAGGAAGCGGCTGATCGATGTCTCTCTCTCAATGATGTTTCTGACTTTCTATCCCTCTCCCTTCTTCTCTGTAAAAAATTAATAAAATATATTAAAAAAAATCCATGCCAAATATTCCGTTTTGATGTAATGCCCCTATTAAAAGCTCTGACATCAGCACACAATGTAATAAAATTGCTTAAAACTAAAAGTTGTGAAGGCTACAAGTTACATCATGCTCCAAATAACAAACAAACAAAACGAAAACAACAAAAAACAAAAAAACACCAACTTTTCATCATGAAACAGTATACGGTATAAAATTAATTGCAATGTTGATAAAATGTGCATACAATCACTAAGAATGTAAGACAATAAGTACAATTATTCTTCTTGTTAAGTATTTTCTTCATTTACATTATTTCCTATTGGTAAACATATTTTATGTTACAGTTTTTCTTTACAATGTATAGTTAATTAAATTATTCTTATAAAAATAATAATTATCATCCTTTATTGTAATTTTTTCTTATTCCACAAATAAGAAAATAAATAGCATAGTACTCAAGACAGCAGACACAAATAAATTGAACCTTAACTTAGCTGTGGAACCTTTAGCTAATTAAATAACTTTCCCGAGTTTATTTTTTACCTCCTTGGATAGTGTATATAAAGCACTTAGCCTGGAATATTTTATACTTGCATGTTTATAACTGTGTTTTTATATACTAAAACTATACTAAAATAATCTATCTATCTATCCATATATACACAAATGTGAACATAAATATATGCTGTTTTGTAGTCTAATAAGTTTGGAAATGACACAGTATTTTAATTCAATATGCTTTTGATAGTTGTCTTTTCTTTAACTTTGTGGGTTTCTTATAATTTGTGTGAATCTCCTGTTATTGGACAGCAGGGCTATTTCCGATATTTTACAATTATAAACAAAACTGATGAACTTTCTTTTAAGTATATTTCTGTGTAAGTTTTTATGGAATCATATTCATGGTCAGGGAAAGATAGGATGTCTATTAAATATATGAGTGTCTATTTTTCTTTTCCATGAAATAGATCGTGAAAAGTTAGAAAAATAGAGTTCTCAAGAAAAGCAACAACAATGCTCTGAGAGGTATATATTTATTATAAAGGAAATATATTATTCTATCTTTTAAGTGTGTGTATAGAAATATAGATATCAATACTAATAAAAGGGTAATATACTAATTAGATTAGGAGACCTTTTGGGAGACTTTCTACACATGTTGCTGGACAAAGCCACAGTGGCGGGACCAAGGCAGAGGTGGTTAGGAGCAATCAGGCTGGCGGGAGGGAGGGTGAGGGGGGTAGGGAAGTTAGGGGTGAGCAGGCTGGCATGGGGACAGTTGGGAGCAAGCAGGCTGGCATGGATGGCAGTTAGAGATGATGAGGTTGGAAAAGGGGGCCAGTAGATGTTGATCATGCTGGCAGCAGAGTGATTAGGTGTGATCCAGCAGGCAGGCAGGTGAGTGGTTAGGAGCCAATGGTCCTGTATTGTGAGAGGGATGTCTGACTGCTGATTTAGGCCTGATGTGGGATTGGGCCTAAACCGGCAGTCGGACATCCCCCTAGGGGTCCTAGATTGGAGAGTGTGCAGGCCAGCTGAGGACATGCTCTCCCTTTCACCTCCCCCATGCATGAATTTCATGCACCGGGCACTAGTATAACATATATGTATATATTTTATATATATATCTGTATGCAATACTTTTGTCCAGTGTGATGATGGACAAAATATTTAACTCTTTTATACCAGTTGGGGTTAAAATAATATTGTATTACCAATAGAAATCACAAGAAATCATTTATCCTTAAGAAATTAGTCACAGTTGCTCTTCTTAAAAAGAATCTCTTTTTTAAGTTTTTCCCACAACATTAATGTACTATTAGGAATTCTGGAGTTACTGTAGTAAAAATATTGAGGGGAATATCTTTCTCACATAAAGATTTTTTTTTTTATGGAGAGCAACTGACATGGCATTTTTATATTTTAGCATTGTATCATGCATTAGAAAATATGGAAATGACTGCATAATTTTAAGTAGGGCATGTCAAACTTCTCAGTTATTTAAGAATAAGAAACTACCCAAGCATGGGGGGAAAATATCAGAAATTGAATCTCAACTTGGAAGAAATTATAAAGGTTCTACAAATGTTGACAGTTCTAAGAGAAAAATAAAGTGATTAATTATATAATCCAGTGAAATGTTTTACTACACACATTTATTAGGAAGTAAATTTATTGTCATTTATTGTCGACGATAATGACAAACAACATTAAGAATGACGAAGACATGTATTCTAGCATTTTGTGTTCATGGGGCTTTTAAATAAATGAATTTATAGTTATGGAGTTCTGGTCTATTAGCACTATGATGTGTGGAAAAAAAATCAGAGCCATTGTCTTTTGAAATTTGTGTCAACATCTACAGATTAACCTCAGGAGCAATTGTAAAGGAAAAAAAGATAATACTAACCAGAAAAAAAATTATTTAAAGAAGCTAAAAGTAAGTAATTCCCAGTAATAATAGTTAACCCTCATGTGGCATTTATTGTGTTCCAGGTAGATTTTCTTAACACAGTCACTAAGTAATGAATCAATGAACTCATTTAATCTATTAACTCCTCTGAGATAGTGCCTTATAGTATCATTTGCTTTCTTCACTTAACAGCTAGGGAAACTGAGGAACAGAGAGGGCAAATACCTGCCCCAAGATCTCACAGACAGATGGCAGATGCACTGGAATCTGAATCCAGACTGCATGGTTCTTGGGTGGCATACACTTGCTTAGGAGTATTTCACAGTCTCTTCCAACAGGTCACCATGTGGCACCACATGCAACCATAGAGACTGAATTAAGAGGATGTTCATACTTCTCTCATGAAGGGAACTGGGAACAGATGCCGATAATGAAATGCAACATTCTCCAGTCCTGCAAAAAAATTTTCTCTTTAACTATTTATGTATTTTTTACCACCACCTCCAAGAGAATTTTCAAAGCAGTTTAACTGAAAGCACTTGATTACCTCCTGAAATAATCCACCTTTGTGAATGAATTGACTGAAGAAAAAAAAAAATCTAAACTAGCTATTTAATCAAGAGAGAGATAGAACATGTCATGAAATCAGTGGGAGAGTTTTTTTTTATTTTTTTACCTTTTTTATTAATGTATTACATGTATACATGTTAGTGGAAGAGATTTTTTTTCTTCAACAAGATGCACAATTACCCTTAACCTGGGGACATGTATTAACAAGAAGCCTTCTAGTTCAGTTTCAAATCCCTTTCTTCAGTTGCCTGTGAAAAGAAGTCTGAATGAGAATGAAGAAGATTATTGAAACTACAAACATACTATATATTCTTAATGATTGGGGTGTTGGAAGAGAAAATAGAAAATGCCTGAATATTGCCGGGATTCAGGTTATAGGACCCTCCAGCTAAAGCACTCCTTCTTCATGGTCTGTGAGTGGCACATTCACAGTTCCACTTCTGATTTTCTCACGTTTCCCTTAAGTTTTCACATTTTCATTGACAAAAATTATAGCCGGATTATTATTTGAGTGCCCTTTTCCTTTGCTAGTGGCCTAGGGTTCTGGCACTGAAGTCAGACTTTCTGGAGGCATCCATGGAGGAGGAAATGTGGTTGAAAGCTTTTTTTGTGTGGAATTACATCCCTCAGTTTTCAAAATCCCAGTTCCCTTAAAACCAGTCCTGGAAGAGGTGCAGCTGGGGATGCAGCTGGAGATACAGCAGAGCTGAAAGCCAGCCTGGTGACTGGAGGGTCTGTTCTGTGGTGGAGCTGAATCCGGCCCAGCAGGAGGCTAGTTCTAGTCCATCGGTCCATTGTGTGTGGGGCCATGTGGCTGTGGACCCCGTGGACAAATGCAGAGCCAGGAGTCAGGCCCCAGTAGCCAGAGGGAGAACTCCTTCCTTCAAGGATTAATGTATCAAATCTTCCAGTGCCTGGGTGTGGTCCTCTCAAGTACCAAGAGCAAAACACAAAGTGAGAATATTAAAAGCAGCAGGAGAAAAACAGGTAGTTACCTACAGGGGAGCACCCATACGACTGTCAGCTGATTTCTCACAGAAACTATGCAGGCCAGATGGGAGTGGCAAGAGATATTCAATGTGATGAATAGCAAGAACCTACAACCAAGATTACTCTATCCATCAAAGCTATCATTCAGAATTGAAGGGCAGATAAAGAGCTTCACAGATAAGAAAAAGCTAAAGGAGTTCATCAACTCCAAACCAGTATTATATGAAATGCTGAAAGGTACTCTTTAAGAAGAAGAAAAAAAGGTAAAGATAAAAATTATGAACAACAAATCCATATCTATCAACAAGTGAATCTAAAAATCAAGTGAATAAAAAATCTAATGAACAGAATAAACTGGGGAATATAATAGAATCAGGAGCACAGAAAGGGAGTGGACTGACAATTCTCAGGGGGAAAGGATGAGGGGTGTACAGGGAGAGACTATACTAAAATCATACACCTATGGATGAGGACAATGTTGGGGGTGGTAGAGGGAGGGGTGGAAGCCAGATGGAGGGGAGCTATGGGGGGGGGAGAAAAACAAATGTAATAATCTGAACAATAAAGATTTATTAAATAAAAAATCTTCCAGTGCTTGCAGTGGCCATGCCTACCCTGGTCAGTGACCTGTTTCCAGGGTGACTGACTGACAGGTGCTTTCCCTATGTCACCCAGACGTTACTGGGCATGCCTTCCTTTTGCGCCTTTCCAATGAATGACTGGGTTAATGGTCACAATCTCAAGACATTTACTCCAAAGTGAAATAAGAAAGAATTGAAATAATACTCTGAATACTGGAAAAATAGAATTTGTTAATTTTCCAGGTCAGATGTACTTACCCGCATGTTCCAACAACAATGCCAGGTGCTGTGCATGCGTTTGGCATGCACCGTGTCCCAGGAGGAAAGTTAACAGCTTATATTGAGTTTTCTAGTTACGATTCTCTCCAAAATGTTTGCCATTCTATGTATTAAAAAGGAAAATATTGTCTCATTTAGGTGGGACATTATTTTTTGACTTTAGTGTTTGAGCAAAGGGTATCTAACCTTAGGAAAAAACACAACAAAGGCACATTTAAGAGAGAATAAGAAAAAGAATGGAAAATATTTGTGTTCGAAAATAAAATTGGCTCTTCCTGGTGGCTCTAATATTTGGAACTTTGTCCTGTACAGCACAGAGTTTTAAGTTAGATTCCTGGTCAGAGCACAACCTTGGATGTGGGTTCAAACCAATGAGATTAATGCTTCTCTCTCATTTTGATGTTTCTTTCTCTCTCTCCCTTCCCCTCTTTTTGTGATTAATAAAAACATACCCTAAGGTGAGGACTAAAATATAATAATATCCTGGATGGCATGGCTCAGTGGTTGAGCTTTGATCTATGAACCAGAAGGTCATAGTTCAATTCCTGGTCAGGACACAGGCCCAGATTTCAGGGTCAGTCCCCAGTGAGGGGTGTGCAGGAGGCAGCCCATCAATAATTCTCTCTCATCATTGATGTTTCTATCCCTCTCTCCATCTCCCTTCCTCTCAAAAATAGATAGAAATTTATTATAAATAAATAAATAAATAAATAAATAAATAAATAAATAAATGTGTTTCACTTAGGATAATGCTTTCTTAGGCCAATATAATAAACTGAATTGTTTTATCTATTATTAAAACATAAAACTAACATATTTGGATTTTTCTATATACATCATGTGTATTAATATGTAATATATGAAAAGTGTGGCATGCCTATTAGCAGTGAGTATAAACATGATGGCTCATTCTAAAGCTCTTTTAAAATTATTATTTTTAGTTTTTACATATTTAAATATACAACAGTATTTTGATATCAGTCATTCATGATTGAGAGATGAGAATCAAGCCAATGAAACTTGGCTAATCTGGAAGTTAATCTAAGCAATATAAACACTTTATACAACTTAAATACAAAACCACCTGTGCCAATGGACACAACAGTTTGCTGGTGTGTATCAACTCACATTTTACATTAATGTAGCATGTTCTTATCACAAGGATTTCTGTAGGTGTCAAGAGGCTAAAACACTCCAGAGGGTGAAGGCCAGGGGATATTATCATTGGAAAGGTGTACTTAGAACTCTGGCATGGTGACATTATTAGAGAATTTCAAACTCATGTGTCTGTCCAGCGCACGGGAACCTAGTACATGAGTCATTTTTAAATCGCTGCATTTGTGAAAGAGGCATTGTCCTACAGAGGATCTCAGAGGAAAGCCTGACAGGTTAAGGATGCTTTGGATGCTTCTTTGGATGATGATAATAGAACTTCTGAAATTCTGGGTAAAATTGTATTTACAAAGTTTAATTTATTTCAATTTTAGTGGGTCATGCGGTTTTGGAATGATCCATCAGTTGACTTTTCACCTTCTTCATTTTTAATTGAAAAGAAAATTTTAAGAGAGAATAGAAAAACAAACAAAAATTACAAACTGATGTGTTAAGCAAAATACTCCTGAATTTCAGACAACTCTGGGCAAAAATAAAGAAATAGAAAAATAATATTCGGGAAGAGATGTGTTGACTACTGTCAGATATTTTAGAAACGAGTTAGTCAGTGTTATGACCAGTGGTGACACTGGCAGAACGGATTTCAGCATTAAAATGCATCTTTATGTTTGATATCATTGTGACACTTTTTCCAAGGAGTCTTGGTGCTGAAAGACTGAAAATCGGTAACCTGGGTAATAGCAGTCTTCCAAAATAAAAAATTTAAATATAGAAAAGAAAACGTATGAGTATTTATGAGGTCATTGATCCAGTTTAAATTAAGAGGTCCCAAACTGCAAAACTGAGATATCTTTTTTTTTTAATCACTCTCTTGAGCTTATATTGAAAGATCACAAATCACTACTTAAAAAAATAGAAATAGTTTAAGACTTTCAGTCTTCTGCGACTTTTCTGTTATTGAAAGGTGAATTTATTACATTGCAACAATTTGCAAATGTTGCAAAACCAGTTATAAATTACCTAGTTGTTGCCCATGTGCCAGTTTTAGGGAAATTGTTGCAGAATATCTTGAAGTATATCTAATAAGCGCAGAGGATGTCTTAAAGCAAAAGCTAAAGCATTTGTAGTCACTCTCTATTTATTTTTCACTGAAGTAAGGTGGCCATTAAAATGGGAGTGAAAGTTTTTACATTTATTTTTGAAGGACCATTATTTATGTAACGGGATGCCATGAAGGAGACTCCAGATCTTGCTGTTGACCAATAAGACGTATATTTGTGTGAACTAATTAGCCTGGTGGTAGTGGGGGAAGGGTGGGAGGGGAGAGTTTGGAGCAGACAGGGACTCGAAAGATGAGTCCAAAGAGGAAAATTTGTGTGCGGGTTCTTGGGATGAAAAATGAGGAATAATTATTATGTTTGTTTTATTCACTGGAAACATTTCATCGCTCAGAAAGGGGCCTATAAGTAAAAACTAATACAGTGGTACCTCGAGATACGAGTTTAATTTATTCTGTAACCTTGAGGCGTGGGAACCTATGAGATGTTGGTAAACTGGTGGGTCATGTGCAGCCCGCCGATGCGTGTGATTACTCCTATCTCAAATGTTGCTCATATTTCAAAGCAAAAATCGCTCCCTCGAAGGCTTATATCTCAAAAATATTGTATGTTAGGGCACTCGTATCTCGAGGTACCACTGTATAGCTATTTTTTTTTTTTAGTGGCTATAAAACAGATGTCCAAACACAAAGTTAAAGAGATGGCCAACCTCCCCACACCTCCCTGTTCAGTCTCTGTTTTCAGGGACTATCCCTTGCTCCTGTCTCTGGAAAAATGAGAGCACCCCAGAACAGTTTAGGGAAAGCATGTAGCGGTGGGAAGAACGGTCAACCAGAAGAAAATCTGATCTCTAAACAAATCAAGGAACTATAATCGTCATGGATTTAGAAAAATGAATTCCCCTTTTCCTTTTTTTGAACATATTTTATTGATTTTTTTACAGAGAGGAAGGGAGAGGAATAGAGAGTTAGAAACATCGATGAGAGAGACATAGATCAGCTGCCTACTGCACGCCCCCTACTGGAGATGTGCCCGCAACCAAGTACATGCCCTTGACCGGAATTGAACCTGGGACCTTTCAGCCTGCAGGCCGACGCTCTATCCACTGAGCCTAACCAGTTTTGGTGAATTCCCCTTTTTCAACAGGATCAGATGGTGTCAGTGTCTATGTTACAAATTGCATATTCAAAGGAGTGAAGGCTGAGATTCTCCTGTCCTTCTAGAGAAGAAATGGACTTTTGCTGGAGAAAGAAATCAAACCTTCTCTGGCCCAACAGCACGGGTTCTATCAGGGGTAAAGGGAATGAGTGCCAACACCTCCCTTGAAGATGCGATAAGGTTTTCAATAAATCAGCTACTCGACGAGACTCGCGGTGTCATTCTCAATGAAATAGCAGAGCTGAATGTCCCCTCCAATATTTCATAGTTTTTTATTTTGCAAACGTATCATCTCTAGTGTTCCGCCGGCACTGGGTGATTTACTGTTCTACACTCGATTCTGAGACATCCATCCGCACCTCCGCTATTCTTCTCTTGGCACCGGGGAAGATTTTTCTTCGGGTTTTATTTATTCAGCGCCCGTGAATGTTGTAATTTTTATATCACTGTCATGTCACTTTGCCACTAATGTCATGTATCTGATGAAAGAGCTCGGGGAGAGGAGCTGTGTTCTTATTAATTACCGAGGGCTGATAAATGGATTATCTTATTTAGTAAGCAAGCCCTTGACAGCCGGTGAATATGGGCGGGCATATTAATGCCGGCTTTCTAAGGTCTCACTGTGTTGGCATGAGTTTTGGGGTTTGCTTGGTGGTGTTGTTGTTGGGTAAATTTCTAAATATCTCCCTGAAACCTACCTTCATAATAGCTAAAAGTTCTTGACTGAGAACCATAATAATGATATATTCTATATGTATGTAAGAGAGATTGATTTCTTACTTCTTTGTTATGGATTTGTTATTTTGACTTTTAGCTTCTGGAATCTTCCTTATACAAACACACACACACACACACACACACACACACACACACACACACACGAATTGTTTTATTTCAGTCCTTTCATCAATCACAGAAGAGATGACCTATAACAATAGTCCTCATTTTACAGAAACTGAGGCCAAGCTTGGTTAATGGAACCCCAGATTTCAGGACTAATAACGGTGGAGTGGTAAGGAGCTGGGGTAATACTGCCCTGGAAATGCTTTCTTCACATCAGCACCTTTGATAATATTTACCTCTTATAAGCCTCATGCTGTCCTTCTGGTAAAGATATAAATACGGTGGTACCTTGACATACGAGTTTAATTCGTTCCGTAACCTTGAGGCGTGGGAAACTATGAGATGCTTGAGTCGAGGTAAACTGGTGGGTCATGTGCAGCCGGCCGATCCATGCGATGACTCCTATTTCAAATGTTGCTCGTATTTCAAAGCAAAATTGGCTCGCTTGATGGCTCGTATCTCAAAAATCTCATATATTAGGGCACCCGTATATTGAGGTACCACTGTATTCATATAAAATATATATAGTACCTTTTTGATCTGGATTTTGATCTTATATTATTGTTTACTCATTAAGGAACTATGCAGTTTTACTTCCATCCTCTAAGGTAAGGACAGCTTGCTCATTATTCCCCTGAAGGGGATTCTCAGTAATGGTGCACTTTAAAATGTGAGAAAGTCCTAGCAGGTGGATAAAGCTTGGCCTGCAGACCGAAGAGTCCTGGGTTCAATTTCGGTCAAGGGCACATACCTTGGTTGCAGGAGGCAACCAATCTATGTGTTTCTCTCGCATCAGTATTTCTGTCTTTCCCTTCTCTCTTCCACTCTCTCTAAAATCAATTGTAAAACATCTTCAGATGAGGATAAAAAACTAAAACAAAATGTAAGAAAATATTGTCAAGATCAATCTTGTTTTTGTGGGAAAAGGTGATTTCTGTCCAGCGTCATCATTCAAAAATGTCCCCTCTGAAGCTGAATCTGCTGCCTCCCTGTGATCCTCTTAGTTTTCTGTCGGTCCATTCAGTGACTGGCTTCTTGCACAGAAGGTGTGTAAGAGAGATTGATTTCTTACTTCTTTGTTAGGGATTTGTTATTTTGACTTTTAGCTTCTGGAATCTTCCTTACACAAACACACATACACACACATACACGTGTGTGTGCACATGTACAAAACATTGGGTTTTAACCATTCATTAAAGGAGCAGATGTGTGAAATAGCAGAAAAGTAGGATAATCCCTGGATAAGTCTGTATTATTTTTATGTATAAAACCTATTTAATAGGGATTTCAAGAACAAATACATCTTCATTTTAAAAGCAAGACAAGGCAAAACTAGACTCGTTTTCAGTTGAAACTTAGCTGCGTTTTTCTTGTTTACTGAGTGATTCTCATTTGTCTAGACCAGTGGTTCTCAACCTGTGGTTCTAACGACCCTTTCACAGGGGTCGCCTAAGACTATCAGAAAATGCAGATATTTACATCACGATGCATAATAGTAGCAAAATTTCATGATTGGGGGTCACCACCACCTGAGGAACTGTATGCAAGGGTCACGGCCTTAGGAAGGTTGAGAACCACTGGTTTAGACAGATTCCATTCACTGCAAAATTTTGCGTGAGATCTGTAGGATGCTGGTGTCAACCCTCGTTCAGCCTAACTCCCTGTTACTCTGCTCCCAAAGGCTCAGCCACACTTGGTTCCTGAGTGCAATGCAAGCTACCACAGTTCACAGAAATGGGAAAAAGTGGAAATGCTTGTTGAAACTTGTTTGGCTCAGTGGATAGAGCATCAGCCTGCAGACTGGAAGGTCCAAGGTTCAATTCCAGTCAGGGGCACATACCTTGGTGGCAGGCACATCCCCATTGGGGGTTGTGCGGGAGGCAGCTGATCGATGTCTCTATCTCATCAATGTTTCTGACTCTATCTCTCTCCTTTCCTCTCTG
This sequence comes from Lasiurus borealis, assembly GCA_004026805.1. Lineage (NCBI taxonomy): Eukaryota > Metazoa > Chordata > Mammalia > Chiroptera > Vespertilionidae > Lasiurus > Lasiurus borealis. Next base: position 15,408 of record PVJN01007415.1, on the reverse strand, counting down.
TGAAAAATCAATAAAATATATTAAAAAATAAATAAAATAAAAAAGTGGAAATGCTTCAGGCTTTTGTAGGCCTAGAAGTTGAAAAGTTCCTCAGACTTGATTCTTCTATTATTACAGTTATTATAACTGCTCTTCTTTTTTTATTTATTATTACTATTTTTTAAAATATATTTTATTGATTTTTTACAGAGAGAAAGAGAGAAGGATAGAGAGTTAGAATCATTGATGAGAGAGAGACATCGATCAGCTGCCTCTTGCACACCTCCCACTAGGGATGTGCCTGCAACCAATGTACATGCCCTTGACCGGAATCAAACCTGGGATCCTTCAGTCCACAGACCGATGCTCTATCCACTGAGCCAAACCAGTCAGTGCATAACTGATCTTCTTCTGTGATTCCCTGTCTCCCAGGGGGACTTAATTATCCTTAAAGGTCATAACCTCTCTGAGTGGGACCCTATTACTTGCCTATATTTTCCCAATCCCCCCCTTTTGACTTCTGTACACGTGTTACTTGCTGTGACTCTGCTTGTCCCAAAAGGTTGGTCTCCCAGAACTGAGTGCCAGTTAACCTTTGACATTGAGTGTTATCACTTTATGGAAACACTTGCTTTCCCCTCTACGGTATTTCATCATCTTGGACCTTGATATTAGTCTCCAAACACACCCGAACATACGAACTCCCTGTGAGTAGACATTCTATGTTAGAGTGTTACTATGGTGGCTCAGTCCTTGGTTTAGGCCACCAGGTACCCATCATGTCTATGAACTCAACCCATATGAGGAACAGCTATACATATGTGGCATTTCTTCTTAAGCATCTCTGATTGTATCTCAAATGGAACACTCACAAATCCATCCTTGGTCTTGAATACCCCTTTCATTTCTGTGTTTGTCCTGTAAAGGCTGAAACAGACCGGAACAGGGCGGTGTAGTCCTGGTTGTTGGCTGAGATGGAAAGGGAAACTAACTCGATGTGGCTGGCTGCGTGCTAGCATTGTGATCTACCACACAACACACTTCTCACAGAGATCTGTAGTGATGGAGCTGGAGCTTCCAATCCCAGGTGCTTGAGTGCAAGGGTCTGCTCTTTATACCTCCTCTGGCAGCCTTGCTTTCTTTCAGAAGGGATGCTCAAATTAGCCGTGCTAACTTGGATCAGTCCCTTCTCTGAGGTGGATAGTTTTTCTCATTAAATCCAGGAGGGGGGGATCCAGCTGGCATGGCTTAGTAGATTTAGTTTCGAACCATGCACTAGTCGCTAGTTCAAGTCCATGGCAGGACATACGCTGGGGTGGTAGGCTGAATCCTCAGTAGGGGCATGCAGGAGACAGCCGATCTATGTTTCTCTATCATGAATGGTTCTATCTTCTGTCCCTCTCCCTTCCTCTCTCTCCAAAAAGTCTATTAAAAATTAATTTAAAAAATTTGTTTAAAAATATCCAGGATGTGGGCAAGATGCAATTTACTAGTAATTTCAATTTCTGATATAAGATGTCATATAAAGTGTCAAATCATAATTCTAAGTTGACACACCTTACAGCAGCTTCTAAAACTCAGAAATACAAAGAAGAGGGATTGCCTCTACCCAGTTTCCTGGTTCTAGTGGAGACTGACTGGGGCTTGAATCTGCCCCATTGTGAGTTGAAATTCCACATTGTTAATCTTGCCTCTTAAATTGATTACAGTGGTACCTCGAGATACGAGTTTAATTCATTCCGTAACCTTGAGGCGTGGGAAATTATGAGACACTCGAGTCAAGGTAAACTGGTGGGTCATGTGCAGCCGGCTGATCTAAGAGATTACTTGTATCTCAAATGTTGCTCGTATTTCAAAGCAAAAATAGCTTGCTCAACAGCTTGTATCTCAAAAATCTTGTATGTTAGAGCACTCGTATCTCGAGGTACCATTGTATTTTAAATTTGTATCTTGAATGTTTTAAAATTTCCACCCAAACTTTAGGAGAAATCAATGTCTCTACCATCCAAGAAAGACTTTTAGAATGTCTTAGAGAGGAAGAGAATCATATTTTCATTACCGTTAGCATCAGTCACTTCCTTATTTCTTGTTTTGTGCTTCGTTTATTACACACACATATTGGGAATCATTCTACCCAGCAAAGCCAAAGGAAGCTGGTGTGTGTGTATGTGTGTCTCTCTCTGTGTGTGTGTGTGTGTGTGTGTGTGTGTGTGTGTGTGTTGTACATGGATTCTCTTGCGTCCCTGCACATTCTACAGCCATGGGCATATGGTGGATCGAAATATTCACAGATAAATACTTAGAACTCTGAATTATTTTATGTAATCACAGAACGTCCTAATAATTTCTCACAGATTCAGCTGACTAATTACCACAGATTTGGTTGCAACCCAAGTCACTGTAGTACCTTACAGAAAGTGAGATGCTTCAGGCAAGATTATCACCAGGAGAATAAATGAGTTAGCAAGCATTAATAACACCGGAGAACAGCGCTGTTAAATGTTTTATGCATCATTTTGAGTATGTGCCACTGCAGAAACGTGAATGAACAGCTCTTTGGTTATGAATACTGGAGGTAAATTTCTTGCATTGCTTTGCATTTCTTTTGGTGGCAGACTTATCAAAATGAACTCTTATTTTTTTTTAATAGAGAATGCCTCGAAGGCATTCTCTCTCTCAGAGCTTAGCAATGTGTGTAAAAACTTTAGTGAATCACCCTTTATGTCTACCTTCCTCCTCTCATGACAAACCACTTGCCCGCTAAGCATTTTCTGAATGCCAGCTGTGTCAGTGTTAGGGTCACACTGCACTTACCCCGAGGGTTACAACAGTGAAAGAAAATCATCCCGGACTCTACAAGGTCACCGAGTTCACCACTGGTTCTGAGAGCGTTTTTTTTAGCATTCAAGGTTTATTAGATTCTTGAACAATGAATGATGACATAACATCGATAATTTTCTGAGTGGCAAACATTGCTCAATAGCTAGCATGTGTGCAATGCTCTTCATGTCAGACAGAAATGGCACCGTCTCTACCAGCAGGGAGGGCATGCAGTGAGTTGACTTGTGGATTTTCTGATCACACAGTGTCCCAGAGATAGAAGAGGAGGGAAAGTGGAGGAGGAACAGGGGGAGGGATAGTAAGAAAAATTATTTCTTGTGCACCTAACGAGCTCTAGGAATTATTTGGATTTCAAATAAACTATAACATGGTCTTTTAACTCTCGCGATTCATCTAGTGAGAGTAGAAACACAGTTATCATCTGATACCCATGTTTCAGGGACTACATGCATATAATACTAATCAGCATTTATTGAGAAGCAGCTAAGTGTCTGACAGGGATATCTTTATGTGAGTTATTGTATCTAATATTTTGCATGTTTTTTTAAATGGTGGTGATTTTTAAAAATATGTTTTTATTGATTTTCAGAGGGAGAGGAAAGAAGGAGAGAGAAAAGTATCAAAGAGAGAGAAACATCATTCATTGGCTGTCTCCTGCACTCTCCCTTCTGGTGATCAAACCCACGACACAAGCATGTGCCCTGACAGGTAATGGAACCCAGTTCTCTTGGTTCCTGGGTGGATGCCCAACCATTGAGCCATACCGGCCAGGCTTGTATGATTTTTTAAAATCTTTTATGTGTGTTATTTCACTTAATTATCTCCAAAAGCCACAAGATAGATACTGTATCTGTCTTCATTTTACAGATGAGAAAACCTAGGCACAGAGAGATTGATGCATTGCACAGATCACATGGCTAATGAGATATGGAGCCAGGATTTAATTCCAGGCAGAGAGAGAAAGAGAGATTTTCCATGAAACTAATGAAATTTAAGATTCTGGAACACTCATTTTTATAGGCTCCTTTCAAACACGGATACTTAAACCTTTTTTTTTTTTGTAATTTTGAATTATTTCAATTAAAGAAGACCCTAAAGAAGTTAGACACTTCATACCCCAGGTAATTGGATCAGTGAAACCAACTTCAGCATCCAGTTAACAGGAGCATGAGCCTACTCACTGCTTCTCCTTCCCTCTTCGGATCAGGGAGGCAGTGGATTTTCTGGATACAAAGACCGCTCTGTAACTTCTCTTCTAGCGCCTGTTTTCTGATAATAAATATAACTGACAGAGACTGTGATCTGTAAGTTCTATTTAGTTTCATTTTCTCTCCATCTCTATGATCAGTCTATTTCTCTCCACTCTCTTGATCCCCTCAGCATTCAAACATGCTCTCATTTCACCATTATAAAATGATTTTTAAAAAGAAAAATACCACACCAAAGTCTCCTCTTTTTAGTTTATTATTTTTAATTTTTTAAAAAATATTTTTATTGATTTCAGAGAGGAAGGGGGCGGGAGAGAGATAGAAACATCAATGATGAGAGAGAATTATTAATCCATTGCCTCCTGCACCCCCCACACTGGGGATTGACCCCACAAGGCAGGCCTGTGCCCTGACCAGGAATTAAACCATGACCTCCCAGTTCATAGGTGGAAGCTCAACCACTGAGCCATATCTGTTGAGTGAGTCTAATCATCTTAATTTCAGCATTTTCCATATTACTCTATCCCCTTCCTCATCTTGGTTTGTCTTTACTACACTCACACTTTCATTATTTGACAAATATTAATTGATACCTGCTGGGTGCCAAGCATGGTGTCAAACCACAGGATTAAAACAAAGAACAACACAGACTTTAGAGGTGTAATAATTTACAATAGGAGCTTGTATCACATTTGTCCTATTAACTCAGGGGTATTCAACAGATAATAATAGGGATCGTGGAAAACTAAGATGGTGGCATAGGTAAATACCTAAACTTCTGCCTTGCACAACAATTTCAAAACTACAACTAAAAGACAAAACAAACATCATCCAGAACCACAGGAAGGCTGGCCAAGTGGAAATTCTACAACTAGAAGGAAAGATAAAAGTACACTGACACTCAGAGGAGCGGTGGAAGGCAGAGATACTGAGACATGTGTGTGGAGAGGGCGGGCAACTGACTGTGAGGCTGGCTTTCTCAAGAGGCTGGCTTTCTCAGTCAGGAGGGAGACAAAAGTTCCCCACTGCTCTGAAGTCCAGTTCTGGTCAAGACTCTGTGGACCCAGACCCATTCTGGGAGAAACTGGACTATCTGGCAGTGGATGAAACTTGAGGGCGGCTTTCTCTCAGAGGTGCTTGTAGCCATTACCACGGGACACTGAGACCCAGCGGCCTTTTAGGTCAGGGTTTATGGGAAGCCATTGCTGTCTGCTTTGCCCTGAGACTCCCCCCCATCCAAGATGAGCACAGAGGCTTTTGCAAGATTTGTCTCATAAAGGTGTCTCCAGGATAGAAGTTCTCTCAGCATAAACACAGCTGATCCTCACAGGCTTGGAGGTCAATTCCTTCCAGTAATATTAACAACAATTAAGGCTTAACTACAACAAGGCTGTACACACAGTCCACAAAGGAGTATACCAAGAGTGTCCACCTCAGGTAAATGGGGAGGCTGAGCCACTGGGCCTTATAGCACACCTAGCACACAAAGCCACTCTATCACTCAGGGAAGCAGCCAAAATGTAGAGACAAAGAAACAGGTCACAAATGAAAGAAATGGAGGAAAGCAGATGACTGGATATAGCATTCAGAATCATGGTTATAAAGTTTTTCAAGAATTTTATAGAAAAGGCTGATAAATTAAGCAAGATCCTCAAGGATATGAAAAAGTACCAACTAGAAATTAAGCATACACTGACTGAAATAAAAATAATATATAGAGATCCAACTGTAGACTAGAGGATTGCAAGAATCTAGTCAAATATTTGAAATACAAAGAAGCAATAAACACTCAACCAGAAAACAAAAATAAAAAAATAATCCAAAAATGTGAAGATAGTATAAGGAGCCTCTGGGACAACTTCAAGCGTACCAACATCAGAATTATGGTTCCAGAAGAAGAGAGAGAGCAAGATACTGAAAACCTATTTGAAGAAATAATGACAGAAAAGTTACCCCGCCTGGTGAAAGAAATGGACTTACAAGTCCAGGAAGTGCCCAGAACCCCAAACAAAAGGAATCCAAAGAGAACCAAACCAAGACACATCATAATTAAAATACTAAGAGCAAAAGACAAGTAGAGAATATTAAATGCAGCAAGAGAAAATCAGTGTTTCCTATAAGGGAACACGCATACGATTGTCAGATGATTTCTCAACAGAAACTATGCTAGCCAGAGAGAAGTGGCAAGAAATATTCAAAGTGATGAATAGCAAGAACCTACAACCAAGGTCACTCTACCCAGCAAAGCTATCATTCAGAATTGAAAGTCAGATAAAGAGCATCACAGATAAGAAAAAGCTAAAGTAGTTCATCATCGCCAAATCAGTGTTATATGAAATGCTGACAAGTACTCTTTAAGACGAGGAAGAAGAAAATTAGGAACAACAAATATATATCAAGTGAATCTAAAAATTAAGTGAATTAAAAATCTGATGAACAGAATAAACTGGTGAATATAATGGAATCAGAAAGGGAGTGGACTGATAATTCTCAGGGGGAAAGGGGTGTGGGGGTTGTGGGAAGAGACTGGACAAAAATCATACACCTATTAATGAGGACAGTGGGGGGTGTAAGGGCAGAGGGTGGGGTAGGTACTGGGTAGAGGGGAACTATGAGGGGAGGGAAAGGAACAATTGTAATCATCTGAACAATAAAGATTTATTTAACAAACAAAAAAATAGGGATCGTACTGTTTTTTTGTTTGTTTTTTTAATCTTACCTTTCATCAAACCTATGCAGGTTTTGGAGATCTGGTGTGCCCATATACATATAACCCACAAATGCTTTTAAAAAGATACTGCAAAACATTAGAGGGACTTAGATTTCAAATGTGGCATTTTTATCTAAATTTATCAAGCTGCATTGTCATCTGAGGGCATCAGTCTGCTTTTACTTTATTTTAATTACTTTCACCTAATTATGTAGAGATTTGGGTGTCTAAAATAGATAAGAGGGGAAGATGGGACCTCACCCACAAAATGGCATTTTCCTGGGCATTGCTATCAATGGGGGTATGTTATATTGATCCCATTTTATAAGTAAGTAAGCTTTGGAGATAAATGAATAATTGCCCAGTCTCACCCAATCAATTACATACAAAAACAAGAGTTGAGTGCAATTCTCTTTGATTGCACAGTTTAAGATCTTTAAAGCGTACTTTATGATTGCGGCAAAATCAAGAGACACAGGATAGGTGAAATTACATGGGAACAGAGAAAACCCACAACAGGTGTGTCCATAGACTAAATAACTGAGCCCCTGGAAATATCCTCTAGTCCGCCCCTTATCCCTAGTCATGAGAGACTGGCATTTTTAATGTTTCCTCAATAAGACCTCAGATGATAAGCGGCTATTTGAACTACTGACAAATTATTTGTTTCACTGTCATTTTCTGTGTAAGCAGATCCATAGTATTTTATTTTTTTTAATATATTTTATTGATTTTCTACAGAGAGGAAGAGAGAGAGAGAGAAAGTAAGAAACATCAATGAGAGAGAGACATCTATCAGCTGCCTCCTGCACGCCCCACAGTGTAGATGTGCCCGCGAGCAAGGTACATGCCCTCAACGGGAACCAAACCCGGGACCTTTCAGTCCGCAAGCCAACGCTCTATCCACTGAGCCAAACCGGTCTTGGCAGTATTTTAATTTTGAAATGCTCAAAACACTTGTTATTTTATTTCAAGAGGTTGAGTTCTTTTGCTGTCTTTGGAGAAGCATTTTAATGGATTTGTTTCTGGTTTCCCTTAGCTAACTTCATTTATTTGAAATTTTGCATGATTGAATGTTCTGCAGAGAATTTGTTGTTTTTTCCCCCTTTTCCCTTTAATTTAACTCGAACAGCTTGATCAGAGCTTAATAGAATTTGTTTTGAAGTTATTGCTGACCTTGAATTAGGTGGAAGCCAGTCTATTCCCATGCAGGTGTGGGCTTTCAATTTATGGCAGATCTGGCTGTCTTTACAGTCGTGCATAATTCCCAAATTCCAGAAATTACTTCTGTTTTATAGCTGCGCCTTTTAAGCCCTCACAAGGAGGGCTCTGTCAGCATTCCTATTGCATTCTTCACTTTTCAGAGGTTTATAACGTGCTCGTAAAACTCACTCCAGGATTAGTTTTGGCAGATAAATCTCATCCAGGTAAGAAAGTGTTATTTTTTTTTTTGCCCTAACAGTTTAAAAAGAATATACTGGCTTGTCTATTTTTATACAATTGGCACTCATGCGCTACTTTTTTTTTTTTTTTTGCTACAAAACTTATCTTTCTCCAAAAGAGAATGTCCTAATTAGTACTTCACCTTTTTTCCTTCAAAAGGAGAGCTGCTTAGTAGCGTAGAGCATAGGCACAGGAATCCAATAGACACGAGTTAAAAAACCCTAAACTGGGACTTAAAAGGCATGAGATTGTGAGTGAGCCACATACAAAATATAATAATTGCTTGAGAAATGGTTGCTCGAGACGTACATGGGATCTCCTTGTGTTTAGGCCTCTTTTCATTTTGGAAACTTAATGAGCTCCTTAATCAGAGGTATATCTTTATTTATTTTTTTTAATATATTTTCTTGATTTTCATAGAGAGGAAGGGAGAGAGAAAGTCAGAAACATCAATGAGAGAGAGACATTGATCAGCCGCCTCCTGCACACCACACAGTGGAGATGTGCCCGCAACCAAGGCACATGCCCCCGACTGGAATCGAACCTGGGACCTTTCAGTCAGCAAGCCGACGCTCTATCCACTGAGCCAAACCGGTCTCGGCCAGAGGTATATCTTTAATTAAAGAAGTAAATCTGTTTCTTCGTTGACTCATTCGATATGGATTGGGTATCAGACTGGATGCTGGAGATGCACAGAACAGACCACGGCCCTGGCCTCAGGGATGTGTACTCCAGGAGGCAGGAGGCAGACTTGTAAGGAGACAAAAGACAGTGCATTTAATGCCTCCCAGAGCCAGGCATCACTGAGGGGGAAGGGCAGGTGTCTCTGCACTGGATGCTGAAAGATGCAGAGGAAAGATCACAGCCTCTGCTCATGCGCGGTGTGCTCAGAGAGAGCAGGCAGCAGAGGACAGCAGGCAGGAATGGGGAACTAGAACATGACTGCAGTTAATGGCATAGGTACAGGGGATTGTGGGTAGCAAAAAGGTGAAATGGGAAAAGTATTTCTCTTCCTTTTCCATCATGGCAAACCTTCTAGGCTCAAATAGCCTGCACACCATCTATTCTCCTATTTTGGTTTACATGTTTATTTTGATGAAATACATTTTCCAGTAACTTTCTGTGTGTGTGTGTGTGTGTGTGTGTGTGTGTGTGTGTGTGTGGTGTTTTAAAGACTGTGGAAGTATAATTTTGTTAAAGTTCTTATATGACTAACAATGGCTCCATCCTACCCTCTCCCTTGGCAAATACCATATTTTCCGGTGTATAAGATGACTTTTTAACCCAGGAAAATCTTCTCAAATGTCGGGGGTCGTCTTATATGCCGGAAAATATGGCAATGTAGCTGCATATGTAATTGTAATATAGAAATTATTTTTCTTCACAAGTTTGAAGGCATTCCTCCCTTGTCTTCAAGCCTCTGATAGTGCCTTTAAGAAGTCACAAGCCCTTCTGATTTTTAATGTTTGCATAGGACCTATACTTTTCTCTTTGAAAAGCTTTATAATATTCTCTTTGTCAGTGTGCTTCTGGAATTTCGTTTATTTTAGCACTTGTTCTAGACACTCTGTTGGACATTTAATCCAAAAATTCATATTCTTTAGGGCTGGTAACTTTCTCTTAAGTATTTCATTCATTATTTTTCAAATTTCTTTTATATTTTTCCCTCAATTTTTCTGGAGCTCCTTTTTAAAAGTGAGATAAGATTGTCCTGTGCTATAATTTTCTAATCTTTTACTTCCTGTCTTCCACTACTGTGCCTTTTTTTACGTGCTTTCTGTATTATTACTTTCTTCAATATTTCCATCCGATTAATTTTAGTCCTTGGGTCTCATTATGTTTTTTGTGTGTGCGTGTGTCATTCTTTCTTCCATATTTCTATGTTTTTGGTTTTGTTTTGTTTTGTTTTTGTATGCTGATGCTGCAAACTGTACTTACAGTCTTGATATCTCTCCTGAACACCAGCCTCTCATACTAGCAGTCACCGGCTACTCCTGATGTACAAAGGCATCTCCACCATCACAACAACAAACCTGAGTTTCTGGTCTCCTGTCCCCCCTCAGTCCTGCCTGAAATCTTCCCTGTAGAGGGGAATAGGAGTGCCAGCCCCCCAAGGCAAAGTTTAAGTTGCCTGGTCTCTTCCTCATACACCTGTCCAGTCAGGAAATCTGGGGGACCCTACCTTCCTGGTAGGTCAGGAACCTGATCACATCTCATCATTTCCATGGTTAATGCTCTCATTGAAACTACCCCTCCCCCAACCCTTGTTTCTTGTCAGCGATTTCTAAGTGGTCTTCCTGGCTTGGTCTCAGGACACAGTCCAACTGATCATTTCCAAAGTACTAGAGTAGCTTCTCATTTCCCTGAATATAAAAATAAAAAAATAAAAAATCATGGGATGGCCATCAAGGCATGGTGTGACCTTCATCACACATTTCCCTCTGGCCTTCTCTTCAGTGTTTGCTCCTGTTCTGTATCACTGCAGCTGCGTTGCTTTCTTTCCCTTCCTTCCTTCCTTCCTTCCTTCCTTCCTTCCTTCCTTTTTCTTTCCTTCTTTTCTCCTTCCTTCCTATCTTTCTTTCTTTTTTTTCATTCTTTCACTCTTCTTTCTTTCTTTCTTTTTTTCTTTCCTTCTTTCCTCCTTCCTTCCTTCCTTCCTTCCTTCCTTTTCTTTCTTTCTTTCTTTCGTTTTTTTTTATTAATGTGTTACATGTATACATATTTTCCCATTGCCACCCCCTCCCAGGCATGCCCTAACCCCCCAGTGTCTTGTGTTCATTGGTTGTGCTTATCTGCATGCATACAAGTCCTTTGGTTAATCTCTTATCTACCCCACCTCTCCTTAACCTTCCTGCTGTCATTTGACAGTCTGTTTGATGCTTTACTGCCTCTGTATCTATCATTTTGTTCATCAGTTTATAATGTTCTTTATTATCCACAAATGAGTGAGATCATGTGGTGTTTCTCCTTCATTGACTGGCTTATTTCACTTTCTGGTGGCTCCTTGCACATGTCCTCTTGCCTCCTTGCCTCTGGAATACCCCTGCAGTTTCTGTACTGTCATGGCCAAGGGATTGTCTCTAAAAGGAGTCACTCACACATGGGTGTGTATTTCCATCATGTCTGCTTTGTTAGGGGCGACCCCCCAGCCAGGGGAGTCACAGGAAGAAGAGGGCGAGGTCACACAATAGAAGCAAGCAGAGCCAGTGCCCGCACCAAGTCCGGGTCATTGGCTGCGTCTGCAAGTGGAGAGGCGGGGTGTCCATCTCAAGCCATGTGTCTGCAGTGGGGTCACAGGTCTCATGAAGTGAAAGTCCAGCGGTGCTCTGTGTACAGCCTCTGGTGCAGCCAAGCTTAAATATTAAGTGGTCAGTTAAACATTAAACATTAAAGTGGTCAGTTAAACAGGAACTAACCATTGCTGTTGTAATCATTCATTGTATTTATGAACTGAATTAAACATGTGAGTTTCAGAAACTAATGAAATGGAATTGAATTGGTTAAATTGAAGGATTTAGATGGACCATGTCGTTTAGCATCACCTCATACAGACCAAGGAAATCCCACTGAGAATCAAAATATATGTGTGGTCCATCTATGTAGCCAGTCAGCATGGTACTCCATGCAATGATAAGATATAATGCAGAATAATATAGAACCTGCAAGAGAATAGGATTTAAGAGATAGATTGAAGAATAACAAAGTCATTCCTAATGTTAAGAGTTCCAAAGAGTGCGTTTAAAAAGATGTATATATTTAAAGTACAGTTTGCATTCAGTATCGTTTTGTGTTAGTTTCAGGTGTACACAGCATAGTGATTAGACCATCATAAACTTTACGAAGTGTTCCCCCCTGATAGTTCCAGTCACCACCTGGCACCATACACAGTTATTACAATCTTGACTGTATTCACCATGATGTACTTTACATCCCCATGACTGATTGGGGATATATTAATCAAACCCTTTACCTTTACCTTTTCCACCCAGTCCTCCAACCTCCATGCTCTATGACAGTCATCAGTCTGGTAAAGAGTGTGCCATTTAGAAGACCTCAAAAAGATGAAACGCCAGAAAGATTATGCAAATGATTGAATTAGACAGTTTATTTTAAACGTTTGTTTTGTAAAAATCGTTCTGTTTGCGGTCTCTTTGCCCCAGTAGGCTAGGCTCTGCCCTCCTTCCGAACAAAGGATATTGTCATGGGAGGTAGAGTTGTAAGCTTATCAGGAGTGTAAGATTTGGTGGCATCAAACAATAGTAGCAGCAACAGTAACAACAAACAGGTTTCAAACCCAGATTATAAGATCAATAAGATTTGTGAACTTGAATAAAATAATCAGCAGCACCGTGATCCTCTTTTCAAAAAAAAAAAAGAGAGCTTTTATTTTTATTTATTTTTTTATTTTTATGGGTATGTCAGAAGGTTAGAAGGAGGACTGTTTATTCCAGGAAGGCATCAGAACAGTAGATAGGCATGTACGGGTGAGGGAAAATGGGCCAGGGAAAGTACTTTAAACACATGACACATGTTAAGTTGGTCTCTGCAGTTAAGTTGGTCTCTACAGTGAGTATGGGATGAGATCATAGAAGCAATTCCACTTCTGGATGGGGTTGGGAGTGGCCTGGGGAGAGGTCAATAGGGAAAAAAGGAGACATTTAATTCTTTAAACAATAAAGAATTAAAAAACAAAAACCAAGGAGCAGTCATAAAATGATGTAGATACTTTTATAATTCTATAAATAAATAAATAAGTAGATAGATAGATAGATAGATAGATAAAATAGTTAGACTTTTTTTAAGACTGTTTGACCAAAATGTGAAAGCTTAGTGAAAAAAGGAGACATTTAATTCTTTAAACAATAACAAATTAAAAATACAAAATCAAAGGAGCAGTCACAAAATGTTATAGATACTTTTGTAATTGTATAAATAAATAAATAATAAAAAAATAGGCAGGCTATTTTTAAGACTTCTTGACCAAAATGCGAAAGTTTTGATACATCACTCTGCTCAAATTGTACATGTTTCGCATGGTAACTTTGCATCGTGAAGAAATAAACTATTTAGAACTGAAAAGGAACCTGAGATCATTTAACTGAATACACTTACTGATAAAAAAAATGTTGATTTAAAGTTGGTAAATTATTTGCCTAAATTCACATAAATTGCTAATGTTTAGAGCTTCACAGCCATACCATGCTGAGCGCACGTTGCCTTTTAGAAGAGAGATGGCAGCCCTAAATGGCACCTGGGGTGCGCAGCGGACTCTGAAGTACCCCAATAACCACTAAGGCACATTCACAGAAAAATCCCAGTGGCGGAATCTTATCAGATTTCCTTTTAATTTCTTAAGTTTGCCGGTTCTTGAATGCAACTTTCTTCAACTCCTGCCTGAAAAACAACTTCTTTCAGTAGGTCTGCAAACTTTTCAAAGTATGCACTCTACCTTATTTCTGCCTTCATCTCCCCTAGTTTTTGGACATTCCACATGGAAATAAGTTCTCAAATAAAAGAAGTTCTAGTATCAAAATATAGGCAAGTTATGGTCAAAACTACAGCAGACTATTAACAATAGTATAAATACCCATACACACACACTATACGGACAGTCCTCGCGTTCCATCAGACTCGACGTTCATCATTTCGTTGTTATATCACCATCTCCCATTTATTTATATAAAAAAAAGTTCCCATAATTTCAGAGTATGTACATATGTGCTTTATGTTTTTTATTATTTATTTACCACAAGTAAAAGTCAGGGTTGTCATATTTCTTGTAATGTTTTTTGTTTTTTTTTGTTTTTTTACTGTTTCACTTCATTACTGCTGTGCATGTGCTCCCTGTGCGTGACGTAGGTGTTTCTGTAGGTGGGTTCCAACTTATGGCAAAAATCGCATTATGTCAAGCTGTACGAATAGATCTCCAATGTAACCCAAGGACACACACACACACGTGCACACACACACACACACACACACACACACACATATACTAGAGGCCCAGTACATGAATTTGTGCACAGATGGGATCCCTTTGCCTGGCCAGCAATTGAGACCTATTAGAAGGCCCGTTGGCAGAGAGAGGGACCCTGGGAGGTTAGCCAGCTGGAGGGAAGGACCATGAGACACTGGCCGGCTGGGCAGGGGGAGGTGATGGGGCCACGGGAGGTTGGCAGGCTGGCCACTCCCCTATTGGGCTAATTCCGGGGTCCACCAGGTGGAGGGGCTGCAGGAAGTTGGCTGTGGGAGCACACTAACCACCAGGGGACAGCTCCTGCATTGAGTGTCTGCCCCCTGGTGTTCATTATGCGTCATAGTGTCTGGTCAACCAGTTGTCCAGTCTTTCCAGTCATTCAGTCATAATGGTCGCTTAGGCTTTTATATACTATAGCTCTATTTGTATAGATATATACCCATATTTTCCGGCGTATAAGACAACTTTTTAACCCAGAAAAATCTTCTCAGAAGTCGAGGGTCATCTTATACACCAGGTGTCATCTTATAGGGCGAGTATATCCCAAACTCTATATTTTAACTGGAAAAGTTGAGAGTCGTCTTTTACGCGCAGTTGTCTTATATGCCGGAAAATACGGAAACTATCTGTATCCTCAGTTAAGTGACTGCTAAGTATACATAAAATTCTAAATGGCATAAACCCGTGATCCTCAACACAAAGTCCATCTCAGTGTGGTTCATTTTAATACTCTTCATAACTGTCTGCTTCAAGAGAGGACGCAGGTTTAAATGAGAACAGATGCGAGTGATTAAATTAGTCAGAGTTTGGGGTTCACTGATTCTCAAACATCGGTACTTGTTTCATACTCCAGTGACGTCTGTTGGAACATAAATATGCATAAAAGTATATTACACTTGGCAAAACAGCATTTTCCCTGCTCTGTGGCCAGGCCCCAGACACATTGGCCTTGCTTTTGTCACATCCAGTCAGAGCGCCAAAACACGAAGTCTATTAAACACACTTGCCATATCCATAGAGTGCTTTGAACCTTTTTGAAATTCGCTCGTCACTGACTTAATGCATAATAACTAGCTGATTACAATGATTTTGGAATTGGCGTATAAAATATGGGGCCATTAAAGCCATCCTTTCAGGAGTGGGGAAAAATTCCTGCTGAAACTACAGCTGGAAAATAATTTGCTGAAAAAATCGGGAGGTTCCAGCTCATTGAAACTCAATTCATTATATGCTTAAATGACTCCTGGAAC
>PVJN01007414.1:0-70176 GCA_004026805.1 Lasiurus borealis | reverse complement strand
CCCCCAACCAACTGAGCCACCTGGCTAGGCAGGGACCTAATTTCTTAATGGGTCTTTCCTAGTCTCTTAAGCATTGCCTTTAAAAAAGAGGTTACAAAGTTACCTTTCCATGTCATAAATAAAAACTTAGATTGGTAGTTGGAATTAAAAGATGATTGAATGTCCAGTGGGTAGTCTTGAATAATCTTGGTCAGCCGTCAGTAGGACCTATTTGCAATTGGCTGTGCCTTCCAATGATAGAGGAATCATTCATTTAATAAGTTATTCCCAAGCATCCACTGGCCAGGCATGTGGAGCTTATGTGCCTGGCTTGGTAGTAAGTGGGACATCAGAGGTCCTGGAAACCAGGACCACCAGAATGCCATCTCTCTCTCTCCCTCTGGCTGGCACAGTGTTTGTTCTATTGTTTTATATTTTTATTATTATTTTTTTAATTTAATAAATCTTTATTGTTCAGATTATTACAATTGTTCCTCTTTTTCCCCCCCATAGCTCCCCTCCACCTGGCTCCCATCCCTCCCTCTACTCTTACCTCCCCCCATTGTCCTCATCCATAAGTGTACAATTTTTATCTAGTCTCTTTCTGTACCCCCTTCACCCCTTTCCTCCTGAGAATTGTCAGTCCACTCCCTTTCTATGCCTCTGATTCTATTATATTCACCAGTTTATTCTGATCATTAGATTTTTAACTCACTTGATTTTTAGATTCACTTGATAGATATGTATTTGTTGTTCATAGTTTTTATCTTTACCTTTTTCTTCTTCCTCTTCTTAAAGAGTACCTTTCAGCATTTCATATAATACTGGGTTAGTGTTGATGAACTCCTTTAGTTTTTTCTTATCTGTGAAACTCTTTCTTTATCTGCCCTTCAATTCTGAATGATAGCTTTGCTGGGTAGAGTAATCTTGATTGTAGGCTCTTGCTATTCATCATTTTGAATATTTCTTGCCACTCCCGTTTGGCCTGCATAGTTTCTGTTGAGAAATCAGCTGACAATCATATGGGTGCTACCTTATAGGTAATTAACTGTTTTTCTCTTGCTTCTTTTAAGATTCTCTCTTTGTCTTTTGCTCTTGGTATTTTTTAAAAATATATTTTATTGATTTTTTTACAGAGAGGAAGGGAGAGGGATAGAGAGTTAGAAATATCGATGAGACACATCAATCAGCCGCCTCCTGCACGCCCCCTACAGGGGATGTGCCCACAACCAGGATACATGCCCTTGACCAGAATCAAACCTGGGACCTTTCAGTCCGCAGGCCGATGTTCTCTCCACTAAGCCAAACCAGTTTCGGCTGCTCTTGGTATTTTAATTATGATGTGTCTTGGTGAGGTCCTCTTCGGATTCCTTTTGGTTGGGGTTATATACGCTTCCTGGACTTGTAAGTCTACGTATTTCTTTCACCATGTGGGTCAAGTTTTCAGTCATCATTTCTTCAAATAGGTTTTCAGTATCTTGCTTTCTCTCTTCTGGCACTCCCATAATTCTGATGTTGGTACACCTGAAGTTGTCCCAGAGGCTCCTTACACTCTCTTCACATTTTTTTATTCTTTTTTTCTTTTTGCTTTTCCAGTGGAGTGTTTTTTGCTTCTTTGTATTTCAAATCTTTTACTTGATTCTTGCATTCCTCTAGTCTGCTATTAGGTCTCTGTATAATATTTTTTATTTCAGTCAGTGTATGCTTAATTTCTAGTTTGTCCTTTTTCATCTCTAGTTGGTCCTTTTTCTTCTCCTCTTGGGTCTCACTAAATTTATCCATCTTTTCTAGGAAATTCTGAAAAACCTTATAACTATGGTTTTGAACTCTATATCCAGTCATTTGCTTTCCTCCATTTCTTTCGCTTGTGATCTGTTCCTTTGTCTTCACATTTTTGCTGCTTCGCTGAGATGGTAGAGTAGCTTTGTGTGCTAGGTGTCCTATATAGCCCAGTAGCTCTGCCTCCCCAGTTACCTGAAGTGGACTCTCTTAGTGCACCTCTTTGTGGACTGTGTGTAGAGTTTTGTAGTTAAGTCTTGATTGTTGTTGGTATCACTGGGAAGGATTAACCTCCAAGCCAACTGGCTGTGAGGATCAACTTTGTCTATGCCAGGAGAACTTCTGTGCTGGAGTCAGCCTTATGAGACAAGACTTGCAAAATTGCCAAAGCCTCTGTGCTCAGCTTGGATGGGGTGGAGTCTCAGGGCTGAGCAGACAGCCTTGGCTTCCTGTCAGCCCTGCCCTACATAGCCCCTGGGTCTCAGTGTCCTTGGTAATCACTGCAGCCCTCTCTGCGTGCACTTGCACCCATGTGCCTCCAAACCTCTGCCTTTTAGCTGTTCCCCTGAGTTTCCATGTGCTCTGGGGACCCATATGAGTCTGGGTCCTCAGGATCTCGCCCAAAACTGGGATTCAGTGTAGTTGGAACTGGATTTCAGCACAGTTGGGAGGTTCTGTCTTCCTCCTGCTAGAGAAAGCCAGTGGCACAATCAACAGTCAGTCTTCTCTGCGCACACTTGCACGCATACCTCCAGACCTCTGCCTTTTGCAGCCCCCCCTAAGTTTCTGTGCACTCCTCCGTTTTCACGACAGTCCAGACTCCCCTTGTATGAGTCTCACCCAGAACTGGGGTTCAGTGCTGTCGGAAGTGGGGTTCAGTGTAGTCAGGAGTTTTCATCTCCCTCCTGCTTGAGGAAGCCAGCAGGGCACTTCGCTGCCTGTCCTCTCCACGCGCATGTCTCCGTACCTCAGCTTTTTGCAGCTCCTCTGAGTCTCTGTGAGCCCCTCTGTTTACTTCTAGTTCTAGAATTTCCACTCAGCCAGCTTTCCTATGGTTCTGGATGATGTCCGTTCTGTCTTTTAGCTGTAGTTTTGAAATTATTGTGCGGGGCAGCAGTTTAGGTGTTCACCTATGCTGCCATCTTGGTTTCTCTTCCTGTTCTTTTGATTATTATGATTTTATCATCATCTTACTTTGGGCTGCTATAACAAAATACAGACTGGGTGGCTTAAACAACAGAAATGTATTTCTCACAGTTCTGGAGGCTGTGAAGTCTGAGGTCAGGGTGCCAGCATGGGTCAGGGCCTGGCCTGCTGGTAGCTGTTCTTGCTTCATCCTCACATAATTGTGAGAGAGCACGCTCTCTTTAGTCTCTTATGAGGGCACTACTCCCATCATAGGGCTCCACCCTCATGACTTCATTTAACCTAATTACCAGTCAAAAGCTCCACCTCCCAATACCATCACATTAGGGTTAGGTTTCCACATGAATTTTGGAGTGACACAAGCATCCAGTCCATAACAATTATTATCTCATTCTCTTCAATGATGGTGTCTTAAGGATACAAATTAGACAAAATCAACTGAAATTCTCTCATAGCTTTGCAACAAAGCAAAAAAAGCTCTAGAGATTGTGGCATAAAGGAAGTACAGGCAGTCCCTTCCTGCTCCATCCATGAGAATTTCTGCAAACACATGGGAAAGTGCTCCTGCTTATGTTTGAATGAGAGATTAGATCAGAGAGGTGTCTGCAGTTTTCCAGCCCATTGGTTCATGCACACAACATTTACCCAGCTCCTCTCAAGCAGGGGGCCTTGTCCAAGGGAGGTTGCTTCTAGATGCTCAGGGATAAGCAAATTCAGGTTAAGGAAGAGACGAAGGAAGCACTTCCTAACCAGTTTTGATAGCATGTTCTGTGAGAGGGCTGTGCAAGAGGTCGTCCCAGATTAAAATTCCCATGAGGAAGAGCGCTATTACACTTCCTGGGGATTAGAAAGTCAGCTAATATGACTAGTTTTCAGAATTGGTTGAGGATATTTCCCTGAGTACTATTGGACAAAATAGCTCCTTTGGTTTTTCTTTGTATTATGAGGCAAAGAAGGAAAACTGTAATTGTCATGGAGTGGCTGAGGCTTAAAGGATTCTTACACTCTGATTATCTCTCTTTTTGTTTTCAACAGCCAAGCAGGTTGAATACCTGGTCAGTGAAAAGCACATCTATCTGCTGCCAAGTGGTCGGATCAACATGTGTGGCTTAACCACCAAAAACCTAGATTATGTGGCCACCTCCATCCACGAAGCAGTCACCAAAATCCAGTAAAGAGGTACCACCGAAATCAGCACCACCAAAGCCGCCCTCTGTCGTGTGTGATCCCTGCCTGCGCAGTCTAGCTGTCTAAATCATGGATTAGACTATTGCAATAGTCTGCTCTGGTGAGGTTGGGCCCACGTGAAGAGAACATCCCTGGAAAAGACATGCGGGCCTGGATTAGAGCCCTTCCGAAGCCCACAGCAAATTAAGTTTTCTGTTTAAGAAGAATAAAACGGTACTTTGATCATGAATTGTAGATAGCTTGCTCCCTTGCTAAAAGCAAGAGTCCTCCCTGTGTCACTTGTGCGCTTCTATGTGTTGCTTGACTCTGTACAAAGTCTAGTCCCAAAGATCAAGTTGTCTGAAGAGCCATGTGTAATTGTGGGTGTTGGCTGTCAGTAAAACTCATCATCTCTACCCAGAGTGTCTGTGTCCCTGCTCTTTCTGCATGGTTGTGTCCCTAGCCCTAAGCTTTAGTTCTTTAGGGCAGTCAAGGTACAAAATATATTCACATCACATGCACACAGTTAACTGAAACAAAAGTTTCACAAAACAGTATACACTCTTGCTAAGTGCAGTGCATTCTGATATTTTCTAGTCCGTCCTATTCTGTTATGTTCCATTTCACCAAAGAAATAAAAGTGATTGAGACTCTTATGTAATTGATTTTGTGACCCACTAATAGGTTGTAACCCATGGCTTAAAATGAAAGCTATAGAGCCCTAGCCAGTTTGACTCAGTGGATAGAGGGTAGGCTTGCGGATTGAAGGGTCCATGGTTCGATTCTGGTCACAGGCATATACCCGGTTGTGGGCTCGATCCCCAGTAGAAGGCGTGCAAGAGGTAGTCAATGATTCTCATCACTGATGTTTCTTTCTCTTCCTCTCTGAAGTCAAACAAACAACAACATTTATATATAGAATGCTACAGAGGAATGTACCATTTGTTAAGTAAAAACTAACATGTTCTTGCAACAGGCTTCCCATTAGTAAACGCTTTGCATACCAGCTCTTTGCCAATTTTCTGGACTTGTCCTTCATAGGCCAGCTGTCTTCTTATATCACTTAAGACCCTGGACTTCATGGATTCCATCACTCAGAGTGACTCTGGAACACAGCCCCACCCATGCAGTGGAGCACCTCCTAGTCAGTTACAGCCACATGAACATAGCTCACATTTTCCAGAGAGTCCAAGGAACTCTCCCCATAACAGTTCTGTAGAATTTGAATCTTGAATTTGAAAATATTGAAAGATAATTCTAGTTATTTTAACAGGATCTGCCCCTTTCTAACGTGCCTTTGAGTTGATATAAAATCCTACAGTCTTGAGGGCTGACTGGGGTCTTAAAAGTCATTAACTCTAGCCTCTCTCTCAGAACTATAGTATCTGCCATACTGTCTCTGACCTATTCATTTTTAACTGGGGGGAGGATGAATTCTTTCACTAGTTGGTGAAGCATCCTATTCTATTGATGGGAGTACCTTAATTAAAGAGATCATTTACCTTGATCCAGAATTTGGTCTCCGTCTGTCGTCCTCCCCTGGTCCCCTTCCTTGCTTCCTTTAAACCACAGACACCAAGTCCACTGGCACTTCTAATTGATGACCTGACAGATATTTGAAGTAGCGGTTATTATTCCTAGTTTTTGCTTTTCCATGTGAAACTCCTCCCTTCCCCTCGACTCCAACTCTTCGTGTTCCTCCCAAGACCTTGAGCTTGGAAGGCACCTACCAGTGCTTCACACATCACATGGATTCCACAGATAATTATTGTCTTGGTGCTTCTTTCTTGTTCTCATTCACACTCTGGCTTCTCATTGGAGTTTTATTTTCCATTTCTGGCACTTGTTTCTGCAAAATCTTACCTATCTATCTTCCCAAAGTACACCATTGGAGCCTTCCTGTAACCTTGATTGCGGCCTCACACCTGGCCTCTGAGCCGGGCCTCTTCAGGCAGGTGGGCCCCACCGAACCTGCCTCTCAAATGAAACCACTTCAGAACTCCCAGATGCGGGGCAAGGAAACCAGTCACATTCCAGGAGAGCATTTTCATTTTATTGAAAAATTATTTACAATTCATGAAGTCTTCATAAATGCTTTATTTTAAAATTAAAGTCCTTTTTTTTTTTTTTAAACTTTTTGTAACCTGAAGAGAATTGAGGGTAGGGAATAGGGATGAGAGAGGTGACAGGCTCCTTAGAGATTCTGCAAAGGGATGGATGTAACACAAGAGCAGTGGCCTGAGCCCTGTGGCCTAAGTAGTAATGCAAGAAGACTGCATAACAGTTCTTCCTTGAAACTCAGTCCCCTGGTTTGGGACTGAGGCACCCAGCACAGGGTGGGGTGAAGGGGTGACACTCAGCTGTTCCTACCAGGCAAGAGTAGGTGTTGGGGGCAGGTGGTAGCCTTGGAACTATCTATAAGTCATGCACTACTGAGCCTCAGGCAGAGCCAGGCAAGGGTGGTGAAGTCAGTAATATATCGCTAATACCAGCTGCAGTCTTTCCTTCCACACGCCGTGGCCCTCCTGTCTGCAACACCTGCTCCAGTTTGGAGGAGGAGAAGGGATGAAGTCATGTGGGGTGTAGGGTGTGCCAAGAATTTCTGAGGACTTCCACTTCTCGGTGGGCGAAGACCACTTACAATTAAAAATCAGTTCTCAAACTGCCAGTGCTCACTTCACTCTGCATTGCAGAAACTCTGGGCTGAAAGCTCCACTTTCAGTTAAAATAGTTTTTGACTTTTTGTGGGTCCGGGACCTTTGAAGATCTATGAAAGCTTTAGCCCTCTGGAAAATAGGCATAAGAACAGAGACACTAAATTCCTAGTGTTAGGGGTTTCATAGACCTTATGAAGTCCAACAATGGACCCCCTGGGGTGATGGACCCCAAGTTAAGAACCCCTGAGTTAAAGGTTCCTATGGGTAAGCTGCAAATAACCCAGAGGAATCATCATATGATTATTGATTGAATGGAGCAATAGGAGTAATGGTTGTGGAGGAAGGGGAGGTAAGCCTGGTGGCCCATTTCTGGGAAAAGTTAGGGAATGGTTTGGAGATTCAGCAGGCAGCACTGGATCAAGGCCATAGATCAGAAAGGGACTTGGTGTCCCAAAGACCTTCACTTCCACAATTTCCCTCAGGCTGGCTCTGTGTCCTGATCAGAACTTTTTTATTCAAGTAGGTACGTGCAGTCATCCTGCCATCTGATGGTTATGCTTGGAATTGCATCTGCCCCCACATCCAAGTGAAATGGCAGAAATCTAGTATGTTCTTGGAATAAAGTACACATGGCTAACTGGCTGGGGTGCGGTAAGGGGTAGGGGTGAGGGGAGTGGATGAGAAAGAGGAGTGACTCTTCAATGTTTCTGTGCAATGCACACTGAAGTCCCATGAGACCTTGCATCTTTCTTGGCTGACGTGGGCACTCTTTGGTTTGTCATGGCTAAACTTGCTTCAACAGCTTAGAATTTTTCCATACACACACACACATATGTATGTGTAAATATATATTTGCTTTGATTGAACTTAAAACCTGAAGCTCCAACTCTGGCTCCCAGCTGGATCTCTGTTCCGGGTTCCGCCTCTTCCGGAGCAGACTGACGGATCAGTAACTGCCGATTGGGAGCCAAAGCAGATGTGTCCCTGGGAAAATCAGTGACTTGAGGTTCCACCTTGCATTCTTCCCACTCCAGCTGAGACCCAGTTCCCAGGATGCTGGAGCCCTTATCTCACAGGAACCCGGTCACCAACAGTTCTCTGTGTTGTACCGTCATGCCCACATGGCTGAGTCCCGCCGTCCTGAAGTTTTGGAGGAATTCTTGGTGCATCTTCTGAACAACCATCATGGTTGCTGCTCCAGCCTCCGCTGTGCCAGTCAGCGGCACCTTCGGAGCTAAGCTACGCACGAAATATGGCATCAGGGGATCTCCACGAACAAAAAGGGCAGTAGGGGTCCCAGAGTGGTATTGTCAACTTTGAGTCATGTCTTCTCCAGTCACTGTGCCGTGGACAAGGCCATTTCTAGCATGTTCCACTCGAGGCACCTCCTTCCATCTTGGCCACTGCAAGGCTCCGAGTCCATCTGGAGGCAACGAGGGAAAGTCTGCCAAACTGACAGGGGGGAAGAGGTGGTGAGGGAAGCGGAATGCTCTGTCACCTGTGGGAGGCCTTGGGGAGAAGCAGATGATGGGAGGGTGGGCTCTCCCCCAAAGCTCTGGAATGTCACACACCCAGCCAAGGTTGTCTGCCTATCATGTGATCAGAGGCGTTAAATTGGAGTTCTCCTCAGAGGCTCTCTCCCCTTCGGGTGACCTCTTCCTTTTTCGACCACCTGAAAAACAGTTTGTAAGGATCAATCTGTAGGGCTTGGAGGACATTCATACTCTCTCAGTGGTCCAAGCTCTCCTCAAAATAGAAGCAGAAATGGAGACAGTTTGGCAGGAAGCAATCTGCATTGTACCCTGCTGATGATATCAACATGTTTACATTTAAAAATATATATATTTTTATTGATTTCAGAGATGAAGGGAAAGAGAGAGAGAAACATCAATAATGAGGGAATCATTGATTGGCTGCCTCCTGCAAGGCCCACACTGGGGATCAAGCCCACAACCCAGGTATATGCCCTGATCAGGAATTGAACTGTGACCTCCTAGTTCATAGGTTGATGCTCCAGCCAGGCAGCATATTTACATCTTGAAGGACTAGGATGCACCTCTCACCTGAGATGACAGCTTTACAGAGCCACAAACCCAGGATAGTGCCAATGGAATGGAGATTTCCTGGAGAGAACTGAGTAAGAACCCATGTTATGCCTCGGGATCATGCCTTTCCCATCCTCTGATCCCCAATGACCAAGGATGCAACAAGAGCCCAGGGCCTATGATGGATTGCCACGACTGTACCTCACTAGGGTTCCCAAAAGGAATCCACAAGGAAGAGCCTAACATGCTTTTTCTACTACCCAGCTGGTAGGTGGCTTTCGTGTGGGTGAGGAGATACTCACTCAAGGTTCTCAGCAGCCTCTTGCCCATGGTTTCCTCAAAGTCACTACTGCAGGGACTGGTCTCTGTATCCAGGTTGATGTTACAGCATTCACTATCTGATGCTGAAAGGAAAGAAGAAAGAACACAAGTGTTTCCACGTGCACACCCAGCGATCTAGGTGGGAGAATTCTGGCTGACATTTCTCAGCAGGTGAGAGTGCAGCACCAGTGAGAGTGCTAAGGCAGCAGTGGCTCCAATAAGGAAGGCGTGCCCAGGAAGCCTTTAGCAAGGGGCACTTTAGTGCCACAAAAGGAACAAAGAGAGAGAGAACAAGAGTGGGAATAACTACTCAATCCCTGTTTGGCAGGAGAGAAAAAGGAACAAGATGTTCTCTACTCAGCATTTTTTGCCAGACAAAAAGCACATTTGAGGACAGATGGTGATGTCTCCTTCCTCTATTTGTACAGATCCTGGAAAACCACAGGGCACTATAACAATTAAGCACATGCCAGGTCTTCTCCCTCTGAACCCAGTGAGAATGCAGAATCTCAGAGCCAGGAAGCAGCCCAACTCTTAGTGCCAACGCAGGAAGAACCTAACCCGGGAGGCCAAATGATGTGCTGGACACAGCGCTGCAGCCTGAGGCAGGAGGCTGAGCCCTCTTCTAATGCAGAATACTGATGGGGCAAGTCATTTCCCCTCTCCAGGTCTCGGGGTCCTCATGTGCACGGAGGAGGATGGATTAGATAATCTCCAAAGACCAGCCCATCTCCTCCATTCTTATTCTTTTGATACAATTTCTTGGTACATGTTTTAGCTACTAAAGTCAGTGTGGGTGGGAGAAAAAGAGCATCAGTTCTAAATTTAGGTCCTGGAACAGTAATTATGTATGTCCCGGATTTCCTGCGCGAGCTACAAGCTCGAACATATCTTAGGCAAGAACAGAAAGACCTCGGGACTGCTGGGACCTTGGGAGCTCAGAGCAACACCACCATCAAGACAGAGGCCTCCGGTTCTCAGAGGGAGGTGATACAGTCTCAGGCTTCAGGACAAGTCCTACAGGTTACTTCTGGTCCCTGGGCCTCAAAGGAAGGGGAGGATCCTGTCAGTGAGAGTGATGGCTGACTTTAATGTCCTAATCTGTAAAGTAGGCCTAACAATAACTATGCACCATTTAGAGAGCATGGCACCAAGCACTGGAATGTACCATCTGTATGTGTTATCTCATTGATGCTCAAAGCTAGTTTGAGCTAGTTACTGCAATTTGCATCATTAATGTAGGAACTGTACCCATTAAGACAAGGAAACCGAATCTTCAGTTAAAGTAACTTGCCCCAAATGGCATAGCTCTTAAGGGAAGGAGCCAGGCTCTGAACCCCGCTGGAAACCTACTTCCTAACCCACTGTCTTCCAGGGTCTGATGGATGGTAGCTGCTCAGTAGATGTTAGGAGGCGTAAGGAGGTGGGACATTTCACATGGGGGCTGGGATCCTAGGCTCCCCTTACCCAGTGCCCTATGGTGGTGACCCCCCACCTCCGCCCTGGCTCCTGGGGCCCAGTTCCCCTCCTGGACCTGCTCGGGCGGGAATGGCTGCAGGAGACACTGAGAGCTGCTGTGTGCTCTGCTCCTGGAAGTCGGTCATATCCTCCTGGGCGAAGGCCATCTCCTCCATCCTCAGGTACACGACCTCGCCAGGGCTTCTCAGCCCATCGGAGTGGCTGCCTGGGGAGAACGGCACGTGTGTCACCTCTCTGGAGAAGACCTGGGCTCCATGAGGACGAGATGGCAGCTCGGGACAGCCCTGAGGAGGAAGGCAGGGCTGTCCTCACCTCAAGGCAGCCCGGCCCATCCGCCTGACTGACTTACATGGCAGGCTGTTCCTGTTGTTTGGGAGGATGGCCGCAGGGTCATCCTTGGGGGTCTGGGGTGTACCCCGGGTCGTGGGGGCCTTGGTGGAGTCTCTGTCAGTGAAGGCCTCCATGTCGGGGGACTGGGGAGAATTGTCCATGTGGCAGGCGGTGAGCGCATTCTGGTACTGCTGCCGTGTGATCTGGAAGGAAGAGGCAGAGACGGGCAGAAGCTCAGGAGAAGCTGAGCAGAGCCTTCCCCAAACGTGGCCCAAGCTCAGACGCAGCCCCACCTGGCTGCTTTGGAACCCAGGCCTCCGTGACCTGGGATCCATGAACTAGGGGCCTTACCCACGCTGTACCAGGTGAAGGATTGAAGATAATAGGAGGACCCTTTGTTTGCCACCAGAGTTCCCACTGTCATTTTTATTTGCTCTGGACCTTTGTTTTCTGTTTTGTTTTATTTCTAAAAATTTAAATTATCGTTTAAAGTATTACATATGTCTCCTTTCCCTCCACTGAGCTCTGCCCAGCCATTCCCACCCTCCAACACATGCCCTCACCCCCCTACTGTCTGTGTCTATTGGTTATGCTTATATCTTTGTATTTTTCTAGAAAGATTTTTTTTTTTATTGACTTTTAGAGAGAGAGGAAAGGAGAAGGAAAGAGAGAGATAGAAACATCGATGTGAGAGTGAAACATTAATCGGCTTCCTCTTACACGCCCCCAGCTGGGGATTAAGCCAAGTAACCTAGGAATGTGCCCTGACTGGGAATTGAACTGGCAACCTTTCAGTGCACGGGACAACGCCCAACCAATTGAGTGCTGGCTCTGGACTCTTAACGTGCACCTGGAGGAGCTAAGTCTTCACCTGAGACCCTGGAGAGGACAGAGGGCATCTTCAGTTAGCAGGGTGGTTGCCCACAGAGAAGTTTAAAACACAGGCTTTTACTAGTCAGTCAGTGGGGGCTTGGCAAGAATGAGACCCCCCGCTTGTGTCAAAGGCTGAAATAAGAACCCTCTGTATGAAGGACATGAACTCTGGCAAATCTGCAGACGAAGCCAATATGTGTGTTTTTTGAAGCCTTCCATAGTTCTATCCTTCAAGAAATTGTTGCCAGAAAGAAGCTCCTTTCTCTAGGTGAATTACATACTTCCTTATATCAGATGGGAACCTAAAGATCCACTGTTTCTGCTTTTTGCTTTTATGACCAGGAAGCTCACAGATAAAACTTACTATTTACTTTCAGTATCAAACTCATTCCTGATAGCTTTTTTTAAAAAATATATTTTATTGACTTTTCACAGAGAGGAAGGAAGAGGGTTAGTTAGAAACATCGATGAGAGAGAATTGATCAGCCGCCTCTTGCACGCCCCCTACTGAGGATGTGCCCGCAACCAAGATACATGCCCTTGACGGGAATCGAACTTGGGACTCTTCAGTCCGCAGGCCGACGCTCTATCCACTGAGCCAAACCGGTTTTGGCGCATTTATTTATTTATTTATTTACCAAATGGGTTTACAATCTCTTTTCAGTTTCTAACTTAAAACATAATTGAAGTATTTCTTTATTGAAATCATGTAATATATACATATATATACTACTGGAAGTTCTATGAGTATCCTAAAGAGATGGAACTAGAGATTATGCTTTCAGACGCTGGTAAAAGTTCTAGTGCTAGTGTTCCCAGAAGGGCTTGCTTCTGCAGGTGGAGGTTGGGTTGGGATACGAGGACAGAACCTTCCATCTACACAGTGCACAATGGCTTGTAGCTATGTGCTATCACCTTTGCTGGTCATAGTGACTATATGGGGTGGGCGGGAGTGGTCTCCTATGGCCTATATTCCGAGTAAGGAAGTGAGGTCCAGGAAGGTTGAAGCACTTGCCTAAGGCTTGAGAGTTAGCAGGCCTTCAGCGTCCTAGCCAGAAGTTCACCTGTAACCCCTGTGATGTCTCCTATCATTTTATAGCTTGCATCCCTCAAAACACCATCCTGCAATTTAGGGATTCTGCCACCAGATGGTGATGAGGCATCTTGGTTGCAGTCACACCAGCCAGATTATGTCATTAGCCAAATATCCTTCGTTTAATAATGACATTTACAAAACACTTAAAAAAAAAAAAGCATAAGGATTCTTTGATATCTTCATAGCTTATTAACCACAAGATATTTAATCACAACTTTAATATCTTTGCCAGATAATCAGTAGGCATGCTTTTCTACCTAATTTTGTAACATATTGTGAAGTCAGTTTACTCCTGGACCTTATCACCAGTTCTGGAACTTCATTCTGTCTGGACATGGAAAGCCCTCACAAACTGCCTGCAGCCAGTCACAGAACTGTACCAATTTCTCTCTAGGTTCCTCAAAAACTCTGTTAAAAAAAAAGGAGGTGGGGGTGGGGATGGGAGAGGTCAGTAAAAGAGAGCCAACATCATGGCTCTAACTAGTCCATTTAAACCAGGAGGAGGGAATTTTTAATTTTAGTCTAAAGCATCATCTCAATTATATTAAAAAAACAAAACTAAAGAGAAACCAACACCAAGATAAAACAAAAGCTGTGTTAAGTTTGAATTTTCAAATTCCCTTGTATAGAACCAATCAGAGGTTTTCATTTGCTAACCAAGAAGAGGGCTCTCACCAGACACCAGATCTGACCACACCCAGAACTTGGACACCTAGCCTTCAGAACTGTGAGAAATGTGTTTGTTGTTTAAGCCATCCAGTCTTTACTAATTTGTTAGAGCACCCTGAATGAACTAAGAAATGGAAGACCTGAGAAACAAACCTAACAAAAATTCCCAGTTCAGCCCTAGCCAGTTTGGCTTGGTGGAGCATCAGCATGCAGACTGAAGGGTCCCAGGATTGATTCCGGTCAAAGGCATGTACCTTGGTTGCAGGCACATCCCCAGTAGGAGGTGTGCAGGAGGCAGCTGATCAATGTTTCTCTCTCATCGATGTTTCTAACTCTCTATCCCTCTCCCTTTCCCTCTGTAAAAAATCAGTAAAATATATTTTAAAAAATTTACCAGTTTAAAGAGAATCCAAAGGCCTTACTCTGGCCTGAAATGCCAGGTGACATTGCTGCTAATGCTCCAGTCTCATCTCACACCAGCCTCTGCCTTTGTGCTCAGACCCTTGAACCCCCAGCTCTTTCCTGCCTGCTGTTTGTCTTGAACATTCTCCCCACCTTCCCTTTCAGGTCTCAGCAAAACTGTCCCTTTGCTTGGCCTGCTCTGACAACCATTTCTAAAGCAGCCTGTTTATCCCACCACCCTGTAAATTTCCTTCATCGTCGTTATGACTACCTGAAATTACCTAGGTTTTATCTATGTGGCTACCTGTTAATCATCTTTCTTCCCCTAGTAGCACTCACCAATGCCTGGACAGAGCCAAGCGCAGTGCAGGCGTTCAGTAAATATTTGAACCACTTACTCTATTGTGACTTCCCATTTCTTTCCCCACAAGTCATGTGGCCAGTACTACAAACCATAAGAGCTAGCCTATTAGAATTTCTCTCCTCCCATTTTTTCCTACCTCCACTTCTGAGGAAGGTCTGTAATGAGAGGGCTTCAGAGCTGGAAGCAAGAGGGACAAGAGTCATGGGCTCTGGCTTTCTGAGGTTTAACCTCATCGTCACATTATCTTGGATCAGGGGGAAATGGGATGCACATCCTGACCAGCTCCCCAGCCACCTCTGCGGCCAGGATGGAGGGGACGGTCCACCGGGGGGAGTTACCTTCACAAACTGCACGTCGCTGAGGATGTGGACTGAGTAGTCAGGAGTGTAGAGGTTGTTGCTACTGCACAGCTGGGTATTGCTGCCCCCAAAGTCACTGCGCTCGCGGTTGGGAGACTCGGAGCGGTTCAACCCGCTGCAGCGTGAAGGGGAGCGGTTTACTGCAGATGGTGAGGGAGAGGGAAAGGAGAAAAGGCAAGGAGGGGTGGGAGTGGAGAAAGGAGAGAGGACCAGAAAGAGGGAGAAGAGAGAGAGGTGTTGTTATTGAGGTCCTGCAGGACTTTAAGACAATGGTTACACTGGGTGGAGAAACCAGGCCCTCCCCTGCCCCTCCCATCAGAGTCCAGAAAAACGCCCAGATGATGTTCATTCCTTCGAGGAGCAAACACCAAGGACAGGAACTCATTATGGCTTCACTCTTCTCAGGCTCCTCCTGCTCCCCAAGACCTCAGCTAGGGTTAAGTGCCATGGAGGAAAAAGGGGCTCTGAAAGAAAGCCAATGGAAAGTAACCTCCCAGGTTGATCTGATCATAAATTCCTAACTGGGCAGAGTCATGCTCCAGGCCTACAAAGAGGTTTAAGCAAGCCCCGTTCATTGCTCGTGTGCAGCGAGGTTCACACACCTGTGAAATGCCAGGGTAACCCTCTTTATCAGAGCCTTTTGGGAGGTAACCACTCTTGTTAACTATCCTCTGTGCCTTGCTTTCTCCCATCTTCAGGTAACCGACCTTACATTCCCTCCTTCATTCCAAATGTATATGAGTAGCAACAGCAAAGCTGTCATTCTCTGCGCCATTGTGGGGTCCTGCTCCCTGGCATGGTGTCAGTTTGGCTCAAATAAACTCTCATAAAAATGCCTACCGCTGTGGATGTTCTTACATTGACAGTGTAGATGAGGCCCAATTGTGAGCATAGCTACCCCCAGCCCACGAGACCTTCTACTAGAGCGGTGGTTCTCAACCTTTCTAATGCCGAGACCCTTTAATACAGTTCCTCATGCTGTGGTGACCCCCAACCATAAAATTATTTTCATTGCTACTTCATAACTGTAATTTTGCTACTGTTAATGAATTGTAATGTAAATATCTGTGTTTTCTGATGGTCTTAGGCGACCCTGCTAGGTGACCCACAGGTTGAGAACTGCTGCTGTAGAGCCTAAGACCATCGGAAAACACAGATATTTACATCATGATTCATTAACAGTAGTAAAATTACAGTTTTGCTACTAGGTCAGGGTACCCTCTAGGCCTAACGGGGGTGGAGAAGAAATAAGGCCTCCTGAATGTTCAGTCAGTTTTTTTTTTTCTTTTCTATTTCCAAGAACTGCTTCTTGGGAAAATTCAATTAAGACTCTGTTACTTGGTTTCAAAATGAACTATGTGAATTACCCTCCCCAGGATTAATATAAGAGAGGTTCTGAAGGTGACACTAGCTTTATCTTAACCTGGGCATAAGACCCCCCCCCCCCCCCCTCTGCTTCCTAACTGATGCATTTCTTCTCAAGAAAAGAGGAACAGAAGCTCTCAGCTTCTCATAGCACAGATTTAGTGCAGGGGTTCAAATGGAGAGTCCGATCATTCAGAGGTTCTCCTTGTTCTTTCAGGGTAGAACTTTAGGAATTGCACTCGGTCTTTTGAGATAATGTTGCTC
Organism: Lasiurus borealis; assembly: GCA_004026805.1. NCBI lineage: Eukaryota > Metazoa > Chordata > Mammalia > Chiroptera > Vespertilionidae > Lasiurus > Lasiurus borealis. The sequence continues at coordinate 53,881 of PVJN01007414.1, read as the reverse complement.
TCAATCAAAATATCCTATTAGCATCTATTTGGAGTGAATCCTGAAGCACTGAGGATCTGGTCAGCTGCCAAGCTATTATTGTCCTGCAAATTGTGTTTCAGAAAGATTAAACCAACAATAGATTGAGTAATTTTCTCATTGGAATCATAATAATCACTGCCTTGATAGGATAATAGAATTAAATGCTTTCACTTATCTTCCCTGCCTCAGTAAATGTCATTCACATATACTATTACTTAAATCAGAAACCTGGGAGTTAACTTGACTCTTGCCACTCCTTCAGCCTCTCATCAAATCCGCTTATCTCCGCCTCCGACATGATAAGCCCAACTGCCTCTCTGACTCTACTCAAGTTGGAGTTATCCTCACTCTCCTCTGGTCCACGGTCTGGTCTCCCCACTTATAATCTTATTTATAATCACTTCTCACCTAAGTGGCCAGAAGCACAATTTAAAGACACAAATCAGTTTCCCATTGAATCTGAATAAAATCCACACTCTTTGCTGTGATCCTTAAGCCCCACCATGACCTGACCTCTGTCTTGCTCTTCTGTTGGATCTCTTCTTGGGATTCCCTTCCCCTTACCTGCTTGCTCTGCTCTCCTGGATGCCTTGGGGATCCTCAATCATGTAAGCATCTCCCACCTCAGTAGATACTATTTCCTCCGCTCCCCCTTCTCCTCTTATCCCACCTCCTACCCACCCAGCCTTCAGCTCCCCAGCCCCACATTCCCATACTCACCCCTTCTCCCCACCACTCTCACTTCTCAGTCATCAGGTCTCAGTTGAAACACCACCTTCTCTGAAGACTTGGTTTGGCTACCCCCAGAAGATTCCTCTAGTTTCCTCTATCACTGTCCTATGGTCAGTCCTTCAAGGCATTTCACAAGTTTTAATTGTCTACTCAATTTAACTAACTTCCATGAGGGCAGTGTCCTTGTCTTTTCTGGTCATCATACACCCAGTACCTAGCACAGCGCGTGGCCTAGAGTAGGTGCTCGATAAAAATGTGTAGAATGAATGACTCAGCACGTATGAGTCCCTTAAGACATTTTTAAATTTAAAATCTAAATTTTATTTTAAAAAAGGCTTCAGAGATCTCAAATTATCCTGGAATCAGAAAACCTTTCCTCTGCAATTTTAAAGTCATTCTGAGAAAGCTACTATCTCTAAGAAGCTAGGAGTGGGCAGCTGAAGGGTGAGATCACGTGCAATGAGAATCAAAGGGCATTGAGAAGCCTCAGGCGTTGGCCTGCTCTCTTGAGGAAGAGGTTACAGGAAGCGTTAGAACTTTCTGTTTGTTTGCTTACTTGTCTGTCTAATAAGCTGTGAAGCAGGCTCCTTTGAGTCAGAGCCTCCTCCGGAGTAACCAAGGACTGAGAGGGACAGTGATGGTGCCATGGAGAACTGAGCAAAACACCAAGGAGATTGTAAAGGGCAGTAGAATTGGGCAGAAAAGAATGTATTTCATTTCTGGTCCTGGTCCCTTGAAAATAAACCGATGAGTTCTGGCTTGGCTAGATCCATGTGTGATGTTCTAAGGTGGGGGTTGGCTAAGTCAGATGATGGTGCTTCCTTGAGCACATTGTTCTGGCAATGGTAGGGAGTCCTGCAGGAGAGCGGCTTCTTTGGCATGTGAGCGGAATCCAGAAACCATAGCTTGACCTCTCTCCTCAATTCAGTTTAGAACAAGAGGAGAGAGTATGGCTTCCGTTTCACTCTTTGAGAACCCTCCCTTTGCCTGGTTGGACATGTGCTTCACATACCCTACATCTGCTGTTCCACATTCATCCCTTTGGTCTCAACTCAAGGTACATCAAGGAAGATGACAGGGAAACACAGTCCTGTCTTATCTACCAAACAACTTCCATCCATGAGGGCAGTGACCTTGTGGTTCTGCCTGAATCACTTCTACTCCGTGTTGGAAACAGAGGCAACAGCTACTACATCCTGGTTCCCCACAACGCTCTCCTCACTGAATCAGCACAGGACCTGCATGTTGCCACTCACACGGACCTGCATGTCAAACACAAGCAGCATCACTGTTGTGCTGGGATGAGAAACTTTTTTTTTTGTTTAAGTAAAAACAATGCTATTAAAGGTTTAGTCATAAAACCCTAAAGGATTCCAAACACAAAAAGTTCCAACCATCTTACAGAGGTCTGGTCTATAAAAGTAATTTTTAAAAGGAAAAGAAGCCCTCGTTTCATGACAAAGACAGTCTCAGCTCATGGAGTGTTGTGCAAGATCAATGTTTTCATGTCCCAGAGCCTGACATTCCTCAATAGGTGGGATGCGATGACTCGGCATTTTGGTAATTGTGCCCATACACGCAGAGGTTTCTGAGCAAGGGACATGGACATGCTTTTAATAAAAAGAAGAAGAAATCAGTAACAGACGAGTGTCCCAGCAGCATGGCAAACTAGTTCAAGTTGTATAATTCTCCCTGGCATTTCCTAAGAGCACAGAGGCACAGCTTGGGGAAGCAAAGCGAGGAAGGAAATACTAACTGTAATGCAAAGAGGCCTAAGGGGGAACAGATGAAACCACGAAGCATAAAAATGACCGCAGGACCCCTCAACAGGGGTGAGGCCAAGCAGCTGGCATATCACTTATCGACTCTTGCTCATCATGGCCCTGGGAAGATAGGGTGGCAGGGGGCCAGGGATTTCTACTCTAGATCTCCAGGTTTCCTGGAGAAGTGTGACAGAACTCTTTTTGCCGTCTTTGCCTAGTCAGTCTGCGAGACAGATCTGTCCTAGGTGGCAAATTGGAGTTACCGGGGTTGGGTGGAGAAGAGACTGTGGTAAAATTGGGGGTGGGAGGAAGAGGATTTGCCACTGCAGTTGGGGCTGGATGGAATATCCTTTCACTCTTCATTGATAAGCAGGGCTGGGGAAACATACACACATCTCTGGGACTCTTGTTTCAATGGTGACACTTGTATCAGGAGCGGGATCACAACTCCATCCCAGGACAAGGACCCGCAATACAGAAGAATCCTCCCTCCCCTGTTCAGTCTGGGGATCTGAGGGGAAAGTGGGCTTCAGTGGCTGCCTGGTTACATCTTTTGGAGCATTCAGTGAGGCACCAGGGGGAACAGTCCACATTGGTCATGGTCACTGTGCCATGTGCCATCTGTGTTCTCCGAATTGCACGGGGAGTTTAATTGCAGAGGCTTATAAGAGGGTTATAAAAATGCATCATTCTGGGGTAATAGTCAACATCAGACAACCAAATGTCAAAAGCACTCCGTCAAAGCTACAATGTGAACTCTGCAAATCAGCCCAAGTTAGGAGCCCAGATGAACTCGCTCACGTTACATGAAGCTTTAATGATTCCCAAATGTTTACGACGCAAGAGCCAACCCAAAGGAATATTTCCACTTACCACATTTCACAAAGTAAAGCGATTATTTTTAGGGACTCCTCATATATTCTGGGAGAAAACTCTATCCTCATTGATCTCAAAGCACATTATAGATGGACAATCAAGCACTGAAAAAGAACCCCTGCTCCCAATCCCTCTCTTGCCTCTGTGCTTTTGTGGGTTGGGAAGGATTGTGAAATCCTCTGCTGGGAGAAGAAAGAAGGAATGAATCTAGGGAGAGGGAATGATAACTGTAGCGGGTCACATACTCTCACCGGGTTGATCAGAAGTTTTGTGTTTAAGTGAAGACACTTGCAAAGCTGGCTAATTACACCCTACTCTGGAGTTAATCCACAGACCACTTTGCTCTCCTCATTTCAAACTGAGGCTCAAACAGAAGGAAACTCATTATGGGTAATGGTTGATACTTGGTGCAGGGACCACTGGCCTCCATCCAGTGTGAGCACCATATTCATTAGCACATCTGCTTTCAAAATGAGAACGAATCACAACCCTCTGAGGGGCACAAAATGCCTACTTTCAGAGGGGCAGCAAAGTCCTGGGCTATGGGAGAACAGTACCTAAGAGTCTTGGATTCTAGTCCTCATCCCTCTACCTGCTTACTACACCCATGACACTGATCCAATGACTTAATTTCTCAAACCTATTGTCTCCCAACAATAGTTACTGCCCATCTCCTAAGGTGGTTGTGAGGATCAAATAAAAATGATGGTTCCTTTTAAACTTAAAGGCCCTATTAATTTCCAGTATTTATATTCTTGCCTGTGTAAGATGGAGTAAGACATACTATACATAATATGTATCTGCATGACAAATCAAGTATAATGGCCAGAAGGTGCCCCGGACTGCTTTCCACCATACTCCTGAAAATGTCACCCAATTGCTGGGAAGGCTTGGTGGTTGGCTATAGATAGAGCCTAGACAAAAGAAGGTAGGGAGGAACCAACCAAGAGAGACAGTGGCAATAACTACATTATGGTATTGCCACTGTCACTCTTGCTTCTGCTTCATATCAGCAGCAGAAGCCTGGTTGGCAAACTAATGAGTCTGCCGACCACTGTGCTAGGAGATCTGCCCAGAAAAAATGAGACACCTAAATCTCTGTCTGACAATAGGTTACCATGAAGGTTTTCATAATAAACACTGATGAACTAGAATTAACCTTTACTTTAATTGGAAGTTACAGGTGGTCAGCAAACTCATTAGTCAACAGAGCTAAATATGAACAGTACAACGATTGAAATTTCTTTTGAGAGCCAAATTTTTTAAACTTAAACTTCTTCTAACGCCACTTCTTCAAAATAGACTCGCCCAGGCTGTGGTATTTTGTGGAAGAACCACATGTGGCTTTCGAACTGCAGTTTGCCGACCATGGAACTAGGCTGTCTGGTTAACTGAGGGTTAATTAAAAAGGAAAATATATCCCGACTTTCCTCTTCCTTTTTTCTTTTTTTTTAATGCTTTGATCCTGTTGGTTGAAAATCTTTTAAAAATGGGCATCTTCCCTTTTACTGAAACTCATAGCATATTCTTCACTCACCAAGATTCCCCATATGTAAAGAATTGTGAAGATCCATGATGTGGTCATTTCTCATTTTGCTGGCATGTGGGAGTAGACCAGTTAGCTGGCAGAGGCACCAGTTTGGCATCTCATATTGAACATACTGTCCTTTGGTCATCATGAAGGCATGGGTTCTCACAAAGTGAGAAAAATTTTATTTCTTGGTGGAAAATCACCATCAAGTGAGAGAGAAAATTTGAGAATGTGGTTGATGTATCTTGTACAGATAAACATGGGAACCAGATGGTTTTTGATGGGAAAATGTGATTTGGGAGAAAGGAGAAGTCAACATAAATACTTTTGAAGTTGCAAACTTGGGGGTTTGAGGTCTCACATAGCCTTTTTTGAATACTGAGGGTTTACTCTGCAGATAGCAAAACACAACTGGTGGGGCCTCAGAATCATTACTGTAACACTGGGATAAGAGAGACAGATGTAGAGGGTGTGGGAAATTGTTTTCCAACTTCAGAGCAATTGAACAAATAAATTCTTGGTTTGGTCATTACTTATTCCCTGAGCCCAAGAGATCAACCTCCAGAGATGAAAACAACATAAACGCTTAATTTATTGCTCAGATTTAGTACATCCTACTTAATCTTTGAGTTACTGTGTAGCTCTAAGAGGAGCTGCTTTATCCAATTAAAAAGAAATGGGTAACTTGTATTTAATTAATGAGAGGTCAAATCTAATGAAAAGTTGTTTTGAAATTTTACATAGAGCATCCTTTGTGTGAACAGAGCCAGGAGGAATATGGTCACCACATGGTAACATTACTAGGAAGATAATGAGGATGGTTTAGTGGTTAGCTAGCGGCAGAGACCACACTGAAAGAAAGGTGGAAGAAAAATAGGAATAAGGCATAATATTCTATTGTTTCTTCCTATTTTTTTTCCCGTTGCACTCTTCACCTCTCCAGTCTACAGACAAATAAATGTTGAGGAAGAACTCACATCATCTCTCATTCCATTATTTCTCTATTTACCTACACAGATACAACCCTGAGAGTTAAATCCACAAGTGACAGCACTGAACTAGCAATGCCTGGGCTGTATGTGCAAATGAGTGTTAAATGTTCATTGTGCAGGCACCAGAATGCCTGCTGGCGGAGACTGCTCTCATGTGGGACAGTGAAGTGACAGAGACTAAAGGCCTCTTGCAAACCTCACTGGATCTGTGGGGACCCAAGACACACATGCATGTTTACCTGGCGAGCCTGCCAGAGAGTCCCCTCTGCTGAAGGCGAAGGTACGAGACACAGACACGGGCACTAAAGAGTCAAGGGCCAAGGGTTTGTGAGTTGTGAAGGGGAAGATAAACAAAAAAAAAAAAAAAAAAAAAAGGAGAGAGACAAAGAGTGGTGAGACGGTCTGTTCCTGAATCTTCAACGCATCACATTTCTCTGCAAAAGGAAATCGTGCCTCTGAGAACATGAAGATTGCACCCTCGTACAAAGTCACCCTCCAGAAAGAAGGAAAAAAATACTGTCCTGAAGGTCTTCCAAAAGAGATTTATAATACTTTTAGAGGGAAGCAGACCTGCCAAGGACAAGAACAGCAGTGCCCCAGTGGGGAGTGTGCATCCGCAGCAGCATTCTCTCCGAGCCAGCAAATCTGCCGGGAGCCCAGCGCTGCATTCCCAGCAGGCTCTCCCAGCTGCCACATGCATCTGTTCACCAACCAGAGGGCTGAAAGGAAACCGCATGCTCCTGCTGGGGCATCCTCCAGGAAGCTGTATCCTGCCTGGGACTCCTGGGAGCTCCCTCCGTGGAGGAACTAGAGCAGTGGTTCTCAACCTTTCTAATGCCTCAGCCCTTTAATACAGTTCCTCATATTGTGATGACCCCCAACCATAAAATTATTTTTGCTGCTACTTCATAACTGTAATTGTGCTACTGTTGTGAATCATAATGTAAATATTTGTGTTTTCCAATGGTCTTAGGCGACCGTGCTAGCTGTTCTCAACCTGTCACAACCAACAGGTTGAGAACCGCTGTGCTAGAGGCTTGGGAAACAAGAATGGCAGGCAGCATTTCCAACACTCTTGAAATGTGAATCAACTTGGTGAACTCATTGTCATTTCTTAGCAATGACAAGTGCTCCAGAGCACTTCTCTCACACCCCCCTTTTCCTTTCCTCTTTCTCCACAGGGTCTGAAATGGTGCTGGCCATCACTTGGGGCCCGGGGGTGGCATGGAATGTAGCAGTATCTAGTCCTTCCCCACTCTGGACCCTGATCAAGCGATGTCTCGGCCGGGACTCTGTCTTCACCTCTTATATGGTCATTCCGAGTCCCTTCCAAGGAGCTAAGTGAAGCCGGTCTGCAGGTGATGGCATATCAAAGTAGGCAGCTGCTGCAGCATCAGATGATTTTACTGAAAGGACCCCTAGGTGCAGGGGAGTGTGTGTGTCTGGAGCCCTATACCTGATAATCATTTACTCTGATGCGAGATATCAAAGAATATTTGAACAGGCCCTTAATGTCGTGAGATACATTGGAATAAGAAACCCCATAGTCTCAAGAAGAATCATAACGCTTCTGGGCTGCAAATTAAACGCATACCCTGGCCAACAATCAAAGACTCATTCTTTCCACCTGCACAGTCCTGTGGGCTGCTTTTCTGGCTACCGGGGGCTCAGGCCCAGTTCCTCCAGAGTGCCAGGCTCAACATGATCCTCCCGGGCTCCCAGGCTATCAGCACCAAGATAAAGGAGACGGTGCAGGCTCTGCTCCCTTTACTCCGCACAGGAAAGCCGGTGTCACTTACTTGTAACCTTGAGTTCAACTCTGAGGCCTCGGTCATGGGCAGTGTTCTGGCAAACTCATCATCCCATTCATCACCTTCAAAGGCTGACAGAACTACAGGCTGGCTTCCAGGACAGGAGCAATTTGCTAAAGTGAGACCCTAAAAGAGTTTACTGCCTTGTGGCTCAGCCTTAAGCTCTCCCTTGACCTACAAGCCAGAGTTCTTGGTGAGTGAAAGTTGCTAGGTGGCTGGACCCAGGGCTGAAAGTCCAGCAGGGACAACTGTAGGGGGTGGCCCAAGCATGTCAAGCATGCGGCCCATGATGAATATTTTTGCGGCCCAGTCAATATAACAGTATGTAAGAAACATTCTAACAAAAGTTTCATAACTTTATTTTTACAATATACTGTTATACATAATTAGTAATAATGAACTACAATGTTCACTAATGACTAATTACTATAATCGTGCTGCATTAATTTCCCTTATGCACTTCACACACAGGCGCACCATTTCTCTCCACCAATACTAGCAGCGAATATTTTAGCAGCTGATTGCTACACCATTGGTCTTGGACTGACTTGTTTGTTGTGTGCAACAGGGAATATTTCACTTTCAGAGAACAAGAAAAATAGGTTAATTGTGTTACGTTTATTATTTTGTGCAGTTATTTAGTGTCTGGAAGTTAATGTTCTAGAAAAAATATTAATTTTTATTAAAAGGTTCGATTATGTTAACGTTAACTCAATTCATTATTAATAATTATGTATAACAGGGTATTGTAAAAATTAACATTAATTCATTTATTTCAGCCCTTTGTATTCAGTATGTCTCTACTGAAACAAACCTATGTTTCTATGAAAATTGAAGCTTTTGTTTTTTTGTGGCCCACATACACTTAAACCTTGCTTGTTTGGCCCATGTTAGCCTCTGAGTTTGAATGCTTGGTGTGGCCAGTCTTTGGAGTTATTTCACACTCTACTCCACTAAGTGGAGAGGGCTTGAGGGGAGGATGGAAAATGTCTCTGTTAGTATACCCCTTACAGACTAACTCGAGTTTTTTCCTCCTGTGTTGCAAGTGTACTCCCGTCTCATTGATAAAACGGAAGGATTCTGATACAAAAAACTAGAGGCAGAAACATGCAGGCAAGGAGAAAACCAGATAACATCTTCCTGCTACTTTAAACAATATATGTTTTTAAAATGTCATCTAAGTTAGGCGGGCCGGGGAGTCGTAATTATCCTCTTCCCGCAGAGTTCCCACCTCTTTTGGTCTCTGGAAGAGCCAGAACAGAGCCAACAAGTCTAGGTAAGATTTAGAATCCTGGAAGTTGCTCTACATTGAGCAACAAGACGGGTGGACATCTCCTTTAGAGAACCAAGTCCGGTCCTGGAGCACATCCCTCCGCACCCAGAGTTCTGACTCTGAGTACTGAGGCTTCCTCCATCAACCTTGCTTGAGATTCACTGGCTAATAGAAGTATATTAATGGACCAGATTTTTATTTTACAGAGCTCCTTTCACTCATGCTGGGCCACCCCTTGGGAGGGTAGCTACTCTAATTTCATTTCAGCCCTCTGCTGGGCTAGGATGTGAAATTATACCATAAATGGTTCCCATATCCCCACATAGAGATTGCATCCTGGTACGTGATGGAACTTAAATCTGTGTTTCATTGTGCTGTGTGCCATAGTCAGGGCACCGGAATGCATCTATGTAAGTCATCAACTTGCTGGGTGATTTGGAGCAAGTCACTTCTTTAGTTTCTCCACGTTAAAACAGTATCTATCTTTCGTGTGCCAGGGATTGATATCCAGCGTTGGGACCCTCTGAGAAAGCCAATATAAAACACTACGTAAAATGCTCTTTATGATAAGAGAAAACACTCTATTTGGCATTAAAATAGCTACTTTAAACAATAAGAGCTGAAAGCAATGCAAAAGTCAGACCAGTGCGTCAAAAAAAAAAATTCTAGAGAAATCATTCTTTCAACATCACACTTACTTCACAATAAACGCCATGCCTTCTAAACACAAGCACAACAGTTCTATGTAGGAAACAGCAAGTAGGTAAAGCATAGAAGGGGCAAAGCAAACCAGCCAGCAGCTCCGTGCCAGCCCGCACCAGGAGCATGCACGACCAGCTGACAGACACCTCTCCTCCAGCTGAGATGTGGCGTGAGAGGAAAGAGAAGCAGATAAGCAACATATCGCACCAGCCTGGGATTTCTATCCCAAGATCTTGCAGTCACTCCCAGCTAACCCCACAGACACATATTAAGTTTTCAAGTAAAGGCCAGTGGGTGAGTTATCACCGCAGAGAAGGAAAGGCCGAACCTCCACCAGAGCACACAAATGTGTGACAATAAATGGCGCCTCCCCTCTCAACCTCCCTCCCTGCCATTCATCACTGTACACGAGCAGAGCTGCAGCAGAAAACATTCCAGACACAGAAACAAAGCCCCTGTGGCCTGTGAGTACCTGGCAGAGCATTACAGAGGGGCTGCCAGCATTTGTATTAGCCCCAGCCCAGGCTCAGAGTGCTGGGTCCAGAGGGGGCTGAGGCAGGACTACGATGGGGAGCATGAGGGAGGGGTTTGAGAAATACATACGAAAGGCAGAGGATCCAGCCAGACTTCCCACCTTCCGCACATCATTATCTAAGGACAGAAAGATGCAACATGTTTCAGAGGCAGTTCAGAAAGTATACCTTCTTACGGAGGTCCTCCCTCTTCCACCCCACCCCCAGCATCAATGGGCTCAGAAAAACAATAGTACAGCGCACCAGACAATAAAGTGGAAGTGTGAAAAAAAAAACAAAGTTGTCTTCTCACACTAAAAAAGCCACTATCCATCCCTAACATTTGATAACATTATTGTCTACCAGGTACTTCCACAAACACTCTCTGGATGAAAAATGAGTCTTATTCCCAGTTCATGGAGGAGGACACTAATACCCAGGAAGTTACAGGGCTTGCCCAGGGTCCCTAATAGGAGCAAAGACTTGAACCCAGCTGCGTTTTTTTTTTTTCTACCATATCCCATTGCTTCCCCAATAAGCTATGGCTTGGAACTGGAATACCTGAGCAAGAAGTGGTCATGATGGCTGGGACACCATAGTAGGTGAAGGCTCCATTCTCGAAGCGAAGGCCTTCCTTACCAACCTCCACCTCCACTTTCCCCTGGAGAAAGAAGGCAGTGTGCTGAGGGTGTGTGCACGCACTTCAGTTCTATTATTGACCACAACCCTAAGCTTCTGTCTGGATAACAAGTGGACTTAAGAGCTGATCAAAGGGAAATGTGAATTCTGTCCGGATTTATGTTTCAGAAACAGCACTGCCAGCTTCAGTAGCCCTTTGCAGTGAATCAATTGCCTAATTCATATAGATGTATCCAGTCACGAATAACCCCAAGCTCTCCTTGCATACTACAACGGCTCTTCCATGATGCAGGTCCAGGCATCCGTTGGTTCAGGGCTCTATGAATGGACTCAATGGCTTGTTCTGAGATAAGACCCTCTGAAATAAAATCTAATTCTGATTCTGTGTGAAGCTTGTCTAACCCATCACCACTAACGACGGCAGCTTATGTGTAGCACACAGTATGTGTCTATGGGGCTGACATTGTGTTATGTGCTCGGCATGGTTTATCATTCAATTCGTCCCACAGCCCTATGTGGCCCATCCCGCCTTCACCTCCAGTTTATAGATGAATCAGTTTTGAGGCTCAGAAAGGTTAAATCACTCGGTCAAGGTGAGTTAGGAAGCGGCAATATTGGAATTTTAAAGCCAGATCTTTCCAATATCTAAATTTACACTTGCCACTACATTCTACTTCCTCCAACTTTTGATTTAAAACCAGTTAAGTTTATATTAAGCATAAAACAGTAAATTATAGGGTCATTATGTTATTTAAAAAATGTGACAGAACCCTTCTTGATTCCCAACAGTGAAAAATGTGACCTCCATTTTGGAGAAGGTGACTTTATGGAGGTTATTTGGAAGAATGGGCAGGCGGCGCACTATTGTGTCAGAGCAGACGGAGTGCAGGTGGGCAGACAAAATAGAGCCCACTTGTAAGTTACTGTAAGTTTAATTCAGATTTTAAGCCGATCATTGTATTCAGGGCTCAGAGGATATTGTTGGAAAGAGATGGAACAGTGACAGAGCTAATGGTGGAGCCAGGCCAGGGTGCCAGCAGGATCCAGGGCTGGAACCACGCCTGGCATGTATTTACAGGCCTCTCCAGGCACAAGGGCAGAGGTGAGGACTGGGAAGATGCTGCACCGCTCTCACTCAGTCATTGGTTTCCTTCCGTATACTCTTAAAGAGGAGGCATCAAGGGACCGCAGAAGCTAGAAGTTTCTGAGAGAGTGGATGTGTTCTGTGCACCTGCAGGTGGAAGTCGGAGATGATGAGATTTCAGATGGGCAGAAGGAAAGCTTTAAGTAAGAAGTGTCTGAAGTTTGAGAGAAGGCATGGGACAGGTCCACTTCTGAGCATGTCCAAGCAGAGACAAGAAGGGGTCAAGGGTCAGGACAGCAGTTTTGAAAGTTCAGTCACAGAACCCCTCTGCTGGAGAGGTACCTGAGGCACCCCACCACAAACATCCCTGAGTGGTCAGACTAAACGCCATTACGATCCCCCCATTCCGGACACCAACCAGTCAAACATGGCCCCTTCTGTGGGTCACTGACAAACACCCACCCCACCTGGCCCTGCTCCCAGGACATCCAGCTGAGTCTTGGAACCCGGCAGTGGGGAGGCCTGGCCATTCCTCTCCAGCCTAGGCTGGCCCTTGTCGTGTCCTCAGAGGGACTCAATTGTTCCCACACACCTGGAGCAGCAGCACAAAGTAGTCCACCGGGCGGCTCCGCTGGTAGAGGTAGTGTTCTGGAGCTTTCTTGTTCTTGTCGTCAAACTTCAGCTCCTGGATCACGTTGGGATGTTTCAAGAGCCGGAGTAGGATCTTTTCCGAAAGGTACACAGACTTAAAGGGCTCCACTTCTAGGGGAGAGTGGGAGGCAGGAAGAATCGGCAGCTGACAGAAGGCAAGGTGGGCACAACCAGGCCACGTGTCTAGAGCCACCTCCATTCGCGCTCCAGGCACGAAGCTGGATGGGCTCTTGTGACTCTCTCAGGTGTGTGAGTGTGTGTGTGTGTGTGTGTGTGTGTGTTTATGTGTGTGTGTGAGTGTGTGTGAGTGTGTGTAAGTGGTGTGTGTGTGTGAGTGTGTATGTGTAAGTGGTGTGTGTGGAGGGGGGAGGGGATTTAAACTCATGTGTATCTCAGGCCTTCCCCTGCTTCCTGGGGATGTGTGACCCTGTAGGGCACCGCAGAAGAAACAGGTCACCATTTTGGAAACGTCAGTTTTGTTATTAATCTTCTACTTGACTTTATTTAAAGCTTCATGTGAACTTAAAAAAGAAGGCACTTTTGCCCCACCGGCATGGCTCAGTGGTTGAGTGTTGACCCCTGCACAAGGAGGTTACTGGTTTGATTCCTGGTTAGGCACATGCCAGGGTTGTGAGCTCAGTCCCTGGTGGGGGATGTACAGGGGGCAGGCAGTCAATGTTTTTCTGTCATTGATGTTTTTATCTCTCTCTCTCCCTCTCCTTTCCTCTCTCTCTAAAAAATCAATACAAATATAGTAAAAAAAAAAACAAAACACAAAAAGAAGGCAATTTTGCCATTTGTGACAACATGGATGAACCTGGAGGACACCGTGCTAAGTGAGATAAGCCAGACACAGGACAAACAATGCAAGATATTGCTTATATGATGGATTTAAAATAAGCTCATAGAAGCAGAGGACAAAAAGGTGGTTGCCTGGAGTAGTGGGAGGGAGATGGAAGAGAGGGATTAGTCAAAGGATGCCAGATGAATAAATCCTAGAGATCTATCACACATAGTGCCCACAGTGAACAATACTGTATACTTAAAAGTTTACTCACAGGGTAGATCTTATATTAACAGAGAAAAATAACAATACAGCGGGAGGAAAACTTTTGGAGGGGATGGACATATTTATGGCATAGATAGTTTCACTTATTTCCAAACACATCAAATTGTATTCATTAAATATGTACCATTTTTTTTGTATGTCAATCAGACCTCGATAAAGTAGTTAAGAAAACAGAGTTGGGCATGGCTAAGTAAGCATGTAAACAGCAAAACCTTTACTGCAATGCTCAAGTGAAATATAGAGAATTTAATCTGACTTGTGACCTATATCTGTTGAATGAAATGAAATTCCAAGTTAAGAGAAATGGTAATTATTTAAGTGATATTCTCAATAATATGTAGCACTCTTGCATCAAATTTATATGTTAACAGATATATATTATATCATACTATAACATTAAAAGATACAGCTGCTTTTCTCTAGGAAATCCTTCAGTAGTTAAAAGAAATCTGTATTCAGAACTAGATAACATGTTGAAAACTCTAAAGAATTGCAACATAAACTTTTCTACATTTTTTTTTAACACCTGGAACAGTACTAGTATTCATCATATAATCAATAATCATATGCTGGATCAATTAAATATTGAACTTTGTAATAAGTGTGCATCTGAGGTCTGCACATGAATTAGGCCTGGTGAGAAGGTCAGAGGGTTCAAAGACCAACTTTACATTCTTCACAAGTTTTTCTTTGGATCCTCTTTTCTTTCAGAAGATTCCAAGATTCACAATCGACTTCCATATCTTAAGAACTCCTATCTCTAAATGGTCTCTGGAGGGTACTGGACCTCAGGGCCTTGTTGCTGGATAGGACAATGCCTTCCCCTCCCCCACAGATCATTTGGGGTACCCCAAATCCAACAGGATGGAGGTTGGTCTCTGTCCCCCATCAAGAAGCGAGTGGAGGAAGGGGAAAGTGTAGCAGTGGTTTCTTTAGCTTGTTTTCTTACATAGAAGATCAACAAGCAGCGTTGGGTTGTATTCACTCCCTCCCCAGAAGGTCAGGCGGGGCTGGCACTGACAAGTATGTGGCAACCTGTCCCCCTTGCCTGAGGCAAGCTCCTCTCCTGGAACAGTGGTTCTTAGTCTGACACTGGAATTAGGTGGCAAAGTATTGAAAATGATTGGTGCCTGGGTCTCACCCTCCAGGTTCTGCCTGGGGTGGAGACACGGTGGCCAGAGTCATACCTGTGGCCATGAAGCGGTGTGTGGCCAGCAGAAGCTGTGGGGAGACCTTCACTCTCATCTCCGAGTCAGAGAGCTTAAACAAGGAGAAGTCATGCCGCTTCCGCTCCCGGTGCGGGACCCTCTGCTTTTTCCGATTGTCGGCTGTGGATCACAGGTGACAGAAAGAAGCGATCTCAGAATCACTGTTGGTTTTGGAGGTTTCCTCAGAGTTATGGGGGACAGAAAGATCCTCTGAGACCATCTGGATTTCTGCAGTGTCAACTGTCGATATTACTATACCTCTCCGAGGGAGTGGAAGGATGCTGATCGGGGACAGAAGGTCAGAGATGCTATCATTGTCTCAGTGTTATTTACACTTAGGTGGTGCGTGGTGGAAAAGGGGAATAGGGTGGCCAGGGACTCCCTAGGTCAGGGTTCTTGAGCTGGTCCCCCTATTTATGAGCTGTGCAACCTCTTTAAGCATAAGAATGACTGTTTGGCCGAAACCGGTTTGGCTCAGTGGATAGACCGTCTGCCTGCGGACTGAAAGGTCCCGGGTTTGATTCTGGTCAAGGGCATGTACCTTAGTTGTGGGCACATCCCCAGTAGAGGGCATGCAGGAGGCAGCTGATGGATGTCTCACATCGATGTTTCTAACTCTCTATCCCTCTCCCTTCCTCTCTGTAAGAAATCAATAAAATATATTAGAAAAAAAAAGAATGACTGTTTGCTTTAATCTATACAATGAGGTTAATAATGAATAACCCTACCACTCATCTCGAGAGTAATTATGAGACTTGAACCAGAAACTACCTGTGAAGTACTTACAAAAAGGCATTCAAACATCAGGGACCTGCATTCTCAGCATCTAGGGATTTGGGAGTTCTAGAGGGTTTGTGCCTCCATCCCTCTTCTGCCCCCAGAGCTGGGCTCACCTGGTCTCTTCCTGATGATTTTAACCACTCTCTGAGCAGAACCGGAGGCATGCCACCCAAAGCGGGCACCGGTCACCTCCTATTCCCACTCGCAATTCTCCTGCTTCAACCTTGACCCCCTAGGGGGAGAGACTTGAGGAGGAGAAGGGATTGCTGTCCTCTGAGCTGAAATTCGGAGAAAACACTTCCTGGTTTAGGGATTCCCATGGAAGTAGGTAACACTCCCATTCTAGAGACAAAGCACTGCCTTTGTAACAATTGCAAGGACATCTTTGATAGACTGGGTAACCAAAAGCAGTCACTATCTGCATGGAGGAATCCATACTGTTCCTGTGGGAGAGTGGGTAGGGAGGTGAGGAGACCAGAAAGGAGCGAGCAAGGACAGACGCGGGACAGGAGCCAGGGATGGGGAAGGGAGAAGAAACCAGCTGGTAGGGCTGAAAAAGCATAAGGGAGAAGAGCAGTGTGTATGAAGGGACAGTTAAGGTTTGGCTTGGGTTGCGGTATGAAATCTCAGGACAGTCTCCACTGCGCACGGAGTTTTGGTGTAAGTAGATTGTTGAGTGGAACACCAGGGTGTGTTGGGGTCTGTATCTGGATGATTAAAGAGACAAAACAGGAACAACACAGGACAGAATCAAGGACAGAGTGGCCTCCTCAGGTATACTTCGTTTCCATAGTTCCTTTGTCATCCAAAGGCCAGGGGGTCTCCTTTTTACAGTCTTGGTTCCTGAAGGTTCTGTCCTGATAAACATTTAGCTAGCACAGCAATTTACAAATGGTGTGCTGCCAGAATTTTTAAAACATGCAATGCCTCACTACTTAGGCAGGGCCACTGACCTCTTTTCCCTTAGATTACAAAATTTAAAAATGACAATAGCCAATACAACAATAGTTGTCTAGTGTGAATGAATCAAAATTATACCTATTTTTTTTTCCCATCAGCTCAGCCCAAAATATAATTAGTTTATGTGTGCCACGAGATGAAAAAGGGTGGAAATCAGTGAGCTAGCATGTTCTCAAGGACTCAGGTAATTCAAGCCAGGGTACCTTGCCATGCCTGCACCTGGCATTAGGGGGTTGGCACACAGAATGCATGGGCTTGATCTACACTCTTTCACACTGTACATCACACTAAGCCGGCTGTGAGAGTCACAGAGGACAACAGCCAATGCCACGCACTTACTGTAGAGGTCAGTTTCGTCCAGTATCTCTGACTTGATGATCTCCTCTATGATGTCCTCCAGTGTGACAATGCCCATCACCTCGTAGAAAGGGTCCCCTTCTCCCTCATTATTCACCCGCTGGACAATGGCCAGGTGAGATTTTCCTAGAGAACAAACGAAATCACAGTTATGCATCTGGGATGTTTTCAGAGGCCCTTCCTTCCTTAGGAGAAAATTACACAACGTTGCTTTCTGACTAATCTCAGGACTGAACCACCCCAGGACCTCCTTATAAGCCTATATAAGTGCAAATTATACTTCTACATCTCTGTTTCTTCTTAGGAAAGTTACCTAACATAAGGGATTGGCAAAAGTAGGCTTAAGGTTTCTCATATGGAAAAAGACATGCAGGTTATGATGATTCCAATAGCTTTATTAACTCAGTGTTTTGTGCTCTCACAAGTATAAACCTACTTTTGTCCACTCAGTGCACAAAGTCAGTTAAATTTTTCTCTATCTCTTTTTTTAACTTTCATATATTAGCAAGCACAGTTGACCTTTGGACAATATAGGGGTTAGGGGCACTGATGCCTGCATGGCTGAAAATCCACAAATAACTTTTGACTCTACAGTCAGCCCTTTGCATCATGGATTCAATCAACTGCTGATTGAAATAGTATTGGGAATGGAAAAATACCGTTTTTGAGATGTAGCTGGTGGAATCTGCAGATGCAAAAACCATGGATATGAAGGGCCAAATATATTTATTGGAAAAAATCTGCATGTAAGTGGACCCAGGAAGTTCAAACCAATGTTATTCAGGGGTTAACTGTATGTACATCTAAGCTAAAGGAGGATGAATAGTCTTATTGAAAGACCAAGAACTTGGAGTCAAAGAATTAGGTTAGAAGCCTCTTCTTCTTCCAACTTCCCTCATCCTCTACCCCTTAACTATCCCAGTTACTATTTGTGCAACTGATCCTCACCTAATTATTTGACCTCTATTATTTGACCTCTGTGAGTCTTGATCGTCTCATCTAGAATCAGGGGACAATACCAGTATGGTGACTTTAAAACATGCCTCCAAATTCTTTGATAGGCTTCCCATCGAGAAGTGTGGTCTCTACTCCCCTTCCCTTGAGTCTGAGCAGGTTGTGTCTGTTTTAACCGGTAGAGAACAAGGAAGTGTTTGCTATGAGACTTCTGAGGCTAAATAACAAAGGTCATGCGGTTTCTGCTGCAGAAACACTCTAAGAAGTATGATGACTATTATAGTGGAGAAACCACATGTTCTAGCTGAGCCCGGCCGTCCAGCCATCCCATCAAAGTGCCAGCCAGATTTTAGCAAAGAAGCCATCATGGCAGTGGATCTGCAATCTTAGTTGATTCAGCTCTGCTTTCAAGTCATCTCCAGCTGCTGGCTTAGACATTGCAAAGCTGAGGTAAGCAATTCCCACTGTACCTTGTCCAAATTCCTGATTCACAGAATCAAATGTGCACATAAGGCATTTTGGAGCTCAAATAACCTAGTGGATATGTGAAAGCACTTTGTAAAGTGCAATGTGTCACAGGCAGTTCATTTTTATTGTTCAACAACTGAATAATAAGAATTAATATTTATTGAGCTCTAACTACATACCAGGTATTGTTCAGAGAACTTTCTATGTATTGATTCATTTGATCCTCATAACAACCCTCAAGATGAATACTATTATTATCCCCATTTTACAGAAGAAAGAACTGAGGCACAGAATGGTTAGGTAAGATTCCTAAAGTTACACAGCCACTCATAAGTAGCAGGTAACTGGGTTTAATCCTAACCTAGGGACTGAGTCTTATGTACAGTCTTCCTTCACCTTGCTTTGTTTTCATCTGCTGATAAAAACATTTCCTTGTCCTGTTTCTAAAATGAAAATCTGGGTGGTTCTTTTCCTTGTCTAAGAGACATTTCAGGAGAAAATCTAGGGTATTGACTAGGATGTTATTTTTGTAAAAAAAAAAAAAAAAAAAAGGGAAGTCCATGCTTTATCAGTGTTGCTTTTTATAAGCTTATGCTTGGTCACTGCTATCAGATAAGAGAAGTAGTCAGGTTGCTAGTCAGGTTGCTGGAAGCATAATTAATCACTATAATTTAAATACATGAACTTCTGTGTCAAATACTTCTAATCACAAGAAAGCTACCAATTGGAATTTTTAATGGAAAAGATGGCATTTCTTTCAATAATAGTATATAATTTCTTCCCCACCTTTAACGTATCCTTTGACTTATTCCCAAACTGATCTGATTATGCTCCTGCCCGGCTCAAAATCCCTCCATGGCTTTCTAGTGTGCAGAGCATCAAAGCTAAACCTGTGAGTTTGGTATTATCAAGAGTGTAAAATGTGGCTCTTCCATATCTTTCTGTATTCCGGTCACCTCTACTTCCTCAACTTCCACCATCTCCACTTTCTAAGTCTTCACTCACAGTTTCCTCCTCCCATTCCGGCTCCACTGGCCCTTCAAGTTCCAGCTCAGATGCCAGCTCCTCAAGAAAGCTCTCCCGGATCTTCCCCATTCTGAATCGGAACCAACCTCTCCTTGCTCGTGTTTCCACGCCCCCAATAACTCCAGTAAAGCATTTGTCATACAAGTTACTCCTTGTTATAACTAGCAATGTGTGTGTACTGGACTATTTCTTTTCCTCAGATCATCAGCTCCTTCAGAACATTAGACTTAACTAGCTTACCTCCCATATAACAGGCAGCCAACACATTTCTGATGACCTGAACTAAGATGGAATAAAAATCCACAGTGGATATAATACATGATGTTAAAACCAGACACTAAAACCTTTACTTTCCTATAAAATATAATGTGTTTAAATTAAAATTTAAACTCTGACTCAGTGGTTCTAAAATTGTCCTTCTTTGAAACAACTATCCTATCCAATTGTACTGAAGGGTTTTGTAGTTTAACTTCGGTTATACCGATCATTAGAATGTGCTCAATTTAAAGTTTTTTCCCCACAACACAGTGTTCTTACTCTTAGGACACCCGTTCACACTTTTCTGCTAACATATACTAGCAGATGACGAAACAAGTAACTACTATAATGGAAAGACTTGAAAAAGTGATTTCTTAAAATTACTTTATATAATTGGATAACTTTTTATTGTGGAGCCCAAAATATATATAACACAGCCATACTTCCTGCCACTAAGAGATCAACTCATATGATGGGATTAAATAAAGTAACATTTTATGATTTTACACACAAAATACCCTAACTTCCATGTGAAAAATCTCCCATTGGTCTATACTTTAGAAGATAAATTTGAGGATACACTATATCATTACCAGGGAATAGAGAGTTTAAATCTTAATTATGAAATATCAAGAGAATGTACTTATGTATGTAGAAATCTACAAACATTCGAAGAAGCCATTCTTTCACGAAGAAGTCATTCTTTCCTGGGTACAGACTGGAATAGGAGTCAGCAATCACATAACCCTGTTCTGAGCTGACACTCACAGGGACAAGAAAACCAGATGTTCCCATGACACCCATACCTGAGGTCCTTCCTTTCTCAAAGAGGTTTGGCCTTTGACAGACTTATCTCCCTGTATCCCTCCTCTTCCTGGGCCCCAGAAGTGATGGGGATTGCCCAAAGTGAAGCCAGTCTTGAGACATGGACAAGTTAGTCACTCCCTCCTGCCACAGCACTTTGAGCATACCTCTTTATTGAAATTTGTAAGTACATCAATAGATATTATGATTATAGTAGCAGCTACTATTTGCTGTACATACTTTAGGGGTGAGGCACAGTGCTAAGCATCATATTCACATTATTTCACCATGTTGCAGTTCTCTACTGATGCATGATCCCCTGACTCTGAGGCAACAGCTATGTCCTACTTATCTCTGTTTTCCTAGAATAGCACCTGGCATAGAGAGAGAACTCCATAAATAATGGATTATAACTGGGTATATACATGCAGAAGAATAAAGTTGGATGCCTATGCCACACTACACACAAATACTAATTTGAAATGGACCAAATGCCTAAATATAAGAGTAAAAACTATAAAACTCTTAAGAGAAAAACATAGGAGTAAGTCTTTGTGACCTTGGAGTAGGAAATTTTTTTTAGAAAAGACACTGAAAGTGTAAGTAGCCAAAGGAAAAAAAATGTATAAATAGGACTTCATCAAAATTAAAAAAGAGACCCCATAAAAAGAAAGTCAGAGAAACCAAGATGGCAGCATAGGTAAACACCTAAACTGCTGCCTCGCACAGCAATTTCAAAACTACAATTAAAAGACAAAACGAACACTATCCAGAACCACAGGAAAGCTGGCTGAGTGGAAATTCTACAACTAGAAGGAAAGAGAAAAGCATACTGAGATTCAGAGGAGCTGCAGGAGGCAGATGTACCGAGATGAGTGTGTGGAGAGGACTCCCTCAAGCAGGAGGGAGACAAAAGCTCCTGACTGTGCTGACTTCCAGTTCCAGGCGAGACTCTGGGGACCCAGACTCATTCGGGAAGAAACTGAACTGTCTGGCAGTGGGCGCAACTCAAGGGCAGCTTTCTCCCAGAGGTGCTTGCAGCGATCACCACAGTACACTCAGACAAAGGGGCCTCGTAGGGCAGGGCTAATGGGAAACTGGTGCTCTCTGCTCTGCCCTGAGACTCCACTCCATCCAAACTGAGCACAGAGGCTTTTGCAAATCTTATCTCATGAAGGTGTTTCCAGCACAGAAGTTCTCCCAGCATAGACACAACTGATGCTCATGGCCAATTGACCTGGAGGTCAATTCCTCCCAGTGATACCAACAACAATCAAGACTTAACTACAGCAAGACTGTGCACACAGTCCACAAAGGGATGCACCACAAGTGTCCACCTCAGGTAACTAGGGAGGCTGAGCCATTGGGCCCTATAGGACACCTAGCACACAAAGCCACTCTTCCAACTCAAGGAAGCAGTAAAAATGTGGAGACAAAGAAATATCACAAATGAAAGAAATGGAGGAAAACAAACGACTGGATATAGAGTTCAAAACCACAGTTATAAAGTTTTTCAAAAATTTCCTAGAAAAGGCTGATAAATTTAGCAAGGCCCTCAAGGATATGAAAAAGGACCAACTAGAAATTAAGCATACACTGATTGAAATAAAAAATACTATATAGACAACTAACAGCAGACTAGAGGATTGCAAGAATCAAGTCAAAGATTTGAAATACAAAGAGAAGTAAAAAACACTCAACCAGGAAAGCAAAAAGAAAAAGGAATCCAAAAATATAAAGATAGTGTAAGGAGCCTCTGGAAAAACTTCATGTGTACCAACATCAGAATTATGGGGGTACCAGAAGAAGAGAGAGAGCAAGATACTGAAAAGCTATTTGAAGAAATAATGACTGAAAACTTCCCCCACCTGGTGAAAGAAACAGACTTACAAGTCCAGAAAGTGCAGAGAACCCCAAACAAAAGGAATTAAAAGAGGACCACACCAAGACATATCATAATTAAAATGCCAAGAGCAAAAGACAAAGAGAGAATATTAAAAGTAGCAAGAGAAAAACAGTTAGTTACCTGTAAGGGAGCACCCATATGATTGTCAGCTGATTTCTCAACTGAAACTATGCAGGCCAAAGAGGAGTGGCAAGAAATATTTGAAGTGATGAATAGCAAGAACCTACAACCAAAATTACTCTACCCAGCAAAGCTATCATTCAGAATTGAAAAGCAGTTAAAGGGTTTCACAGATAAGAAAAAGCTAAAGGAGTTCATCACCACCAAACCAGTATTATATGAAATGCTGAAAAGTATTCTTTAAGAAGAGAAAGAAGAAGAAAAAGAATCAAGATAAAAATTATGAACAACAAATACATACCTATCAACAAGTGAATCTAAAAATCAAGTGAATAAAAAAATCTGATGAACAGAATAAACTGGTGAATATAATAGAATCAGGGGCATAGGAAGGGAATGGACTGGCAATTCTTAGGGGGAAAGGGTTGTGGGGGGTGTGGGAAGAGACTGGACAAAAATCCTACATCTATGGATGAGGACAGTGAGGGAGGGTAAGGACAGAGGGTGGAGGGGAGCTATGGGAGCAAAAAGAGGTACAATTGTAATAATCTGAACAACAAAGATTTATTAAATTTTTAAAAAAAAGCAGATGAAAGACAACTTACAGAATGGGAGAAAATATTTGCAAATCATATATCTGATAGGGAGCTTGTATCCAGAATATACTAAAGAAAATTTACAACTAATAAAAATACAACTCAATAAAAAAGTCAGTAAAGGAATGCATATAAATTTAACCAAGAAGATATACAACTGGCCAATAAATAATAAATATTGATGCGGATGTGGCTTAAATTTTGACTATTCCCCTCCTCAGCCCTTCTATGGGAACCGTGCTCTTTCCAATTGAGCTGACCCTCTGTAAAGTAGCAGAATTTTGAAGTTCCTTCTTACAGCTATTAGTTCGGTAACTTCAGTTTCCTTCCAACTTACTAGAAAAGCAGGATGCCTGGTAATTAATTTAGGCTAAAAATGGTGAACTCACTAACATTTATACAGAACTTCACAATTTGTCAAGCATCTCTCAAGAGTTAGGAATGCAAATTCTCAGGCCCCATCCCCGACCTAGTAAATCAGAATCTCAGAGGGTTCCATCCATGAATAAGTTTTACGCTAGTTCTGATGCAGGCTAAAGTTTGAAAACCACTGGTGTATGGATAGGTTCTGTGGTACTCTGGTTATGTGTCAGATGACCTATTAATAAGGAAGAGAAACAAGCACCGCACTGTCTAGTTAAATTCTGGTCCTTTTGGTATCCTTGGTGTCAGTCACAAGATGCTAAGTACTCTTGAAAAGACAGAAAAGAACCTCCTCAAAGAGTAATTGTAGGACAAGCTGATGAACGCCCTTTCTCATATGATGTGGTGGGTAAGGTATTTTGTGGACATGGGGAAGAGAATGGTGGTTCACTGCTTAATACTGAGCTTGGAAAAGGGTTTCTTGTAGTTTTTGTATCAATCACCTCTACAAGCTTGGGGTACTACACTATCTAAAAGGCTCTTGCTATCTCCAAGGTCAATTTCCTACCTCTGAAAGTCAAACTAGTCTTTTCTATTGTCCCAAGAATCCAAAGGGTGTTCTATCTCATCACCCAAACTACAGGTCAGATTTCTTAGAACAGCTACTAGGTTTGCAGATGCTTGTAAAGCAGTGGTTTTCAGCTGGGGTTGACTTTGTCCCCCAAGGATATTTGGCAATGTTTGGCGACAATTTGGATTGTCAAAACGTGGAGTGGGGGATGTTACTGAGTGGAGGCCAGGGCACCTCATAACAAGGAATGTCAATAGTGCCGAGGTTGGAAACCTTGCTTTAAAGAGACAGAAAGTTTGAGAGTGGCAGAAACATCACAACTGCATTTTGGGATTTAAAGAAGTATCTTCTGAAGCGTCTTTAATAAATATAGCCTCTAAATGGTTTAGGCAAGTCCACAGAGAATAGCTTCCAAGGGCCCTATTAGTATACTTCCTACGCTTTGAACAAAAAAAGCAAATAATTGATTTGCTTCCTCTCTCTTTCAAAAATAGCCACAGTACTTTGGTTAGGTAAAGTGTTCCCAAGATAAAATACAGAAGCTTGGAAGTAAACATATTGCTTGGAAATAGAGAATTAAGGAAAGCAGAGATCATTTTATGGTTTCTGCTTCACTTATGACCTTCACCTTGTAAAATACAGTGTTTTTCTTTTTTATTCTCCCTGGTGTCCCTGCAGCATCTTTTATTCATTTGGTAGAAAGTACTGAATGCCTATTCTTTCATACCTTGGTCTTGGTGACCTTCTACCACTCGAAGTGTGTTCCTTGGAGGAGCAGCATTGAATATCACCTGGACCTCTGTTCAACATGCAGATTCTCGGGTCCACCCCTGACATACAGAATCAGGGTGGTGAGGTAGGGCCCAGATAGTTGTTTTAATGATATCCCAAGTGATTCATAGACATGCTAAAGCTTGAGAGGCACTGCTCTTGACACTTGCTACCAGGGGAACTGGTATCATCTGGGAGTTTGTGACAGATGCCGAAGTTTCGGCCTCAATCCCAGCACAGTCCAGGCATTGGGCTGTTTAAAAATTCTTCAGGAGACTCCAGTGGGCAGTTGTAGTTAAGAACCTCTGCTTCATCCCGGGCAGCCGGAGTGAGCGTCGACCTATGAAGCAGAAGGTCATGGTTCGGTTCCCGGTCAGGGCACATGCCTGAGTTGTGGGCTCGATCCCCAGTGTGGACAGTGCGGCGGGCAGCCAATCAATGAGTCTCTCTCAGCATCGATGTTTCTAGCTCTCTTTACTCCCTTCCTCTCTGAGATAAATAAAACTATATTAAAAAAAAAAGAACCTCTATTCCAGACTATGATTCTCTGTTCTTCTTTCCTCTCTCTGTTAACGATCCCAGCAGAGCTCATCACTTTAAAGTATCACCATCACTTCTTTCCTGAGAACTAAATTCATATCCTAATATCAGTGTCTGTTTTGAATGCTCATCCTGTTTTACATATTTTTGCCTGAGCTGTCCCTCTGGTCTCATCAAAATCACTTACCCAAACAGGAACACATGATCTTCAAGCCCCATTATTCCAGCTCCTCCTCCCTCTTTGCTATAATAAGTGGCACCATCAACTTTCTAGTCACCCAGAGTCAAAACCTAGGAGTCATTTTTAATCTTCTTCATTTGCTCCTATTGAGAAGAAACCCTCACATTCTTCCAATTTGTGTTTTCTTCATTCTCTCAACAGAACTTACTGAATGCCAACTATGTGCCAAGCAGTTTTCTAGGCACTAGAAATACAGCAGTAAACACAATGGGCAAAGTAATGTTCCCCTGCGGCTTACAGTCTAGTCCATGGGGGTGAGAGAGAATAAGCCAGATAAAAACCTACCGCACAGTGCTAAGAGGAAAAGCAAAGCAGGGAAGGGGGGTGAGGAGTGTGTGGGAGGGAGCCAGTAGGTGTAACAGTTTTAGGAAGGGGAGGCCAGGGATGAACTCCCTGAGGTGATATCTGAATAAAGATCTGAAGGCGGGGAAGTAGGGAGCCCTGTGGATATCTCTGCAGTAGAACAAAATGCAAAGGCCGTGAGAGTTGGAATTGTAACTAATGTGCTTAAGGAATGGCAACCGGGTGACTGCAGAGCGTGGGAGAAGACAGTGGTAAGAGCCAAGGTCAGGCATGTAAGGGGTGGGGTATGTGCAACTATGATCAACCCTCTATGGGCTTTGTAAGGACATTGGCTCTCACTCTGAGTGAAATAAAGCCGTTATAGACATTTATGCCTTTTTAATATATATATATATATATATTTTATGGATTTTTTTTACAGAGAGGGAGAGGGATAGAGAGCTAGAAACATTGATGAGAGAGAAACATAGATCAGCTGCCTCCTGCATGCCCCCTACTGGGGATGTGCCCGCAACCAAGGTACATGCCCTTGACTGGAATCGAACCTGGGACCCCTCAGTCCACAGGCTGACGCTCTATCCACTGAGCCAAACCAGTTTCGGCAGTTTTGTGCCTTTTTAAGTTTATTTGTGTGTTTTTTTGGCAAAAATGGTGACATGATCTGACTTATGTTTTAAAAGGATCCTTCTAGCAATTATGTTAAGAATGGACACAAAGTGGGCAAAAGCGGAAGCAGAGAGACCTCGTAGGAAACTCTGGCACACACCCAAGTGAGAGATGGTGGTGGCTTGGGCTGGGATGGCGGGAGAGAGATGGTCAGTGTAGACAGATTCTCTACATATGCTGAAAGCAGAGCCTGTGTGAGGGACTGGCTGTGGGGAAAGAAAGAGAACTGAACAACTGCAAGAACGGAACTGCAATTTACAGAATTTGCAACTACTGTGTGAGAAGTAGGTTTGGCAAAGAGAACAGCAGCTCATTTTGAAACAGGCTTAAGGCTGAGATGCCTTTTTGACCTCCAAGTGGAGATCTCAGGTTGCAGTTGGGCATACAAGTCTCAAGTTGGCAATATCTTTGGTAGAATGAATGAAATAACCAAGGGAGTGAGAATAGACAAAGAGATCCTTTTCTGAGTCCTGGGGAATTCCAACATTTAGAGGTCACAGAAATGTAATGTCAACGCAACAAATATTTGAGCACCTGCTATAGAGAGGCCTTGCTCCAAATTCTGAGGACGTGTCTGTGAATATGATGTAGGAGGTACTAACAAAGGAGACTTAGAAGGAGTATCCACAAGGTAATGAAGTCTCAGATTTTTACCTTTTTCCAATTGCAAGTGCATATAGTCCTTGTTTTCTACTTCCTCACTGCATCCTGGCTGACTGTTCTGACTGATACCCTAAGCCAGTGGTCGGCAAACTCATTAGTCAACAGAGTGGCAAATTGTGGCTCGGGAGCTGCATGTGGCTCCCGAGCCGCAGTTTGCCGACCACTGTTCTAAGCAATCCTCTCCCCCCCCCCCCCAAGCTCTAACCCATCCTAGTCATTTATGAGGTTATTCCCATCTCAGTAACATCGTCCAGTTACTAGGGAGATCATTTCTGAAGTCTTCTTGTTGCCATTAAAGGCCTCTGTGGTTTTTGGTATACATCTTGCTTTCTTTCCACTACTCTATCAAAATGTACTGTGCTCATTTGCCATTCAAAAAATACCTGGTTTAAGGATACTCAGCTAATAAACTGTAGAGCCAATATCTGAATTCAGGGAATTAAATAGGACTCGTCCTAGCTGGGGTTTGTGGAAAGCTTCAAGACATACTAACCCAAAATGGATACTTTAACCCCAGGCCTCTCAGACTCACAACTGGTCTATGACGCTGTCCGTGAGGCCAGTTTGTCTCTCTCCAGCTTCACCTCACCATAACCAGGATCCCCTGCTTAAAAATCACCATGACCCCAGAATCTGGTTAAGTTCTGGCTGATGGGAGACATTCTCAGGCCACAAACCAACCTCAAAAAAAGAGAGATACATGGAAAAGTAAACAGGGCTGGTCTTAGTCGTCCACAGATTATTTAATTCTAAGACAGTCGAGGGGGTGTGGTCAGACTAGGCTGGCCCCTGGGAGAAGAGGGTGACGTGGCTCTACTTGAAGCAGGCCAGACAAAACCCACGTGAAGGTTCTCATTTATGTGAAGACCACCTGCAGCTTCTCCAGTGATCTCCATCCTGTTTCTGATCTAACCCAAGCGGACCGGAGAGCACAGGTGAACATTCACCCCATTTTACAGTGTTTGCCATAGTGGTGACTGCCACAGTGCTCACTGGGTGCATATAGTCATCCTATCTTTGCAAAGCGGGGATTGCTGTTACTGATCTGTGAACAAGAAAACTGAGGCTCAGAAGAATGAATTGACTCGCCCCAGGCCCAGACTTATTAAGTAGCAAAACCAGGAAACACACCCAAGCGTGTCTGACTCTACAGCCTTGCTCTTCCCAACACACCTTGCAGACTCCACATTTCAGGCCCATTCTCAGGTGTCCTCTCTTGGATGTATTTAAAAGCAATGAAACTTATTTTGGAAAGGGCCTGAGCCTGGAGGAAAGTTTATAGAGCTATTACCCAGCACCTCACGAGGGAGGAGGAGGGCTTTGAAGGGGGAAAGGGAAAGGAGTCACAGTCCCACCTCCTCGCCATACTTTTTTAAAATATATATTTTATTGATATTTTACAGAGAGGGAGAGGATAGAAAGTTAGAAACATCGATGAGAGAGAAACATCGATCAACTGCCTCCTGTACACTCCCCACTGGCTATGTGCCTGCAACCAAGGTACATGCCCTTGACCAGAATCGAACCTGGGACTCTTGAGTCGGCAGGCCGATGCTCTATCCAGTGAGTCAAACCCGTTAGGATCCCATGGTGCTTTTGCCTTCTGGTCCAACCCTCCTAGTGTTTTGCCTGGCATTTCATTTTAGTAGATTGTTTTGAGGGCTTTCATTGATCTGATTTTTTTATTTAGTTATTTTTTGTTTGTTTTGTGTTTTATTTGCCTGGGATGCCTGCAGAAGGGCAGAGTGATGGATGCAGAAACCTAATGCTAACTGATGACAGGATAAAAGAAATGTAAGGATATTGCCAGAACTCAATTTTGGTTCCTGGGCCCTCTCCAAAGTAAACAGCTCTCAGTTTTGTTTATTCTGTACAGTGACTTTTACATGGGCTGGATCAGCACTGGTTATACAAAATGTCCAACTAGGTACTATTCATGTAACTAGATCAGTGAGGTAAGAAGCAAACGGTGGAGTGTCCTGAGGGCTCTACAGGCATTATCTTTAGCCTTCACAGTGAACTTACAATGTAGTGCCTTTATTCTCATTTTAAGAAGAAGGAAGATAAGCCTCGTTTGAACTGGGACAGGGACCTGCCCCAATCGTACTGCTAGTAAAAGGAGGAGCTGGGACCTGAGCCCAGGTGTCTACAAGTCTCTGTGTCTGTGGCCCCACGGTGGGAGGCAGCAAGTCACAGATGTGGCTTCTGGTTCTGGCTCCGTCACGAACATCGAGCAGGACACTCATGTCTCCAGAGCCCAGGTGCCTCATATGCAAAACAGGGATCAATTCTACTGACTTCACATGCATGGTTAGCAAACGAGTTACTGTTTCGGAAAGAAAGATCTTTGCCAGTGTAAAGGCTTTGCAACTACAAGGGCTCACCGTTGCTGTTTTTATTAGTCTTTTCTGGGCCTCAGTTTTCTCCACCTTAAAATGAAAGGATGGTCCCAGCTGTTCCCCAAGGTGCCTTTTCTGGCTCTCTACTAGTAACTCTATCTATATAAAAGCCTAAGCAATAGTTGTGACCAAATGACTGGAATGACTAGTCGCTCTGATGTGCACTGATCACCTGGGGGCAGGTGCTCAACACAGGAGCTGCCTCCTGGTGGTCAGTGCACTTCCATACCCAGCCTCCCCTGACTGGCCAACCTCCGGTGGTCCCTCCCCCTGCCTGTCAGGCCCCAATTGCCTGATTGGAGCTGGGATGGGGAAGCAGGGATGGCTGGAGGCAGATGTGGCCCCTTTCCCAGGGGGACGAAGGCTAGCTCCCTCTGTGGGGCTGGCGGCCAACATCCTGTGCCCCATCCCTCTCCCAGCTGATGGGCTCCCATCAATGCCCTCCCTCCAGAGTGGTGGCGCAGTGATGAGGTAAGGAGTAGGGGGAGAGGTGGGGAACCATGACAGTGGCATTGGCTGTTCCTTCCACGCCCACCCTGGTGACCATTGCCTCTTCTCCTGACCCCGCCGAGGCTAGCTCCCTCCTGAGGCTGGCAGCCAACCTTCCGAAGTCCCTCCCTCCAAACTCTCCCCCTGTCTGACAGGCCCCAGTCAGCCTGGCCCTGATTGCCAGCCAGGCCTACGGACCCCACCCATGCACCAATTTCATGCACAGGGCCTCTAGTACTTTCATAAGTTGAAAAAGTCCTAGACTGCAAAAACAGTTTGGCTTTTCAGAGGATGCTTCTCTGTGATGATATATGATATGTCAGAAGTTTAACAGTGCCAACAATGACAGCTTCTGTGTTTACAAAGGTCTGTGAAATCCTAACGTTTATATTTTAATATTGAAGAATTCCACTGGAATCAGGTGAGAAAAAGCTACCTTAACACATGCTGATATTTAAAAAAAATATATACAATCAAATAAAATCATTCTCTATCAAATCAGAAAGACAAAAATGTTACCTTATCGGTCATACAGCAACCACCTTGATTTGAAAAAACAAGTCTCTTTCTCTAGCTACTAGTTTAAAAATAAAGAGTGGGAGAGGCTGTCCTGTGTAGTAATTATCCTGCTCCAATTCATTGGAAATAGAGTAATCAACCCATTTATCACAAAAAAAATTTCTTAAGCCACTGAAAGGCAATTATAAAAAAGCCAACTGTGTCACCCAGAGCACCATGGTAACCAGCATCACTGGCGCATGAAAAAATAGTTAGTCACTAGAAACTAAGCCGATTGGCAGTTTGGCTTGCTAAGCAACACTATAAAAATAGCCATGTAACGACCCATTATCTGGAGGTCTGACTTTGCCCGGCTTTGACTCTGGTCCCAGAAGGAACTATCCCAGGTTTGTATACCAACTCTGTACCCCAAACTGCTGGTCAAAGCCTCCTTAATAACTTCATCAACAAATATTTATTCAAGTGTATTGTCTACCAGGCACACGATGCCCAACATGTGTATTTACTTGGTTTCTCAGTTAAATAGAGTTCTCATATAGGCTCAGAAAGAGTGGTTTTGTGATGAGTGGGGCAGGGATTTGCTTGAGGTCGGCTCAAAGAGAACCAGCAGCTGATAGCCAGTGGACAGAAAAAAAATAGTAGACAGAGAGCTGCTTTATAACACTGCACAAAATGACTACATTCTTATGACATGCTCCTGTGTCATCAAAGAAAAGATTAAGTTACATTTAGGATCCTTTGTTCCGAAAGGCAGAAATGGGTATAAAACATTTTGGAAATACCACCACCGAAAATGGTCAAAAGATACACTTTCAGCATTTGGAGGGAACAAATGATGCTTGACAAACCCCGCATTCTACCTCGTTCCCCATTTTTACTGCAAGAAAAGCAGCCCATGACCATTGCTTTGCCAGCACTCAAATGTAGCCTTGGCTCCCTCTCTGCCTCTATTTTTCTGGCTCAGGCTCCTGCCTCAGCTGGAATGCCCCTGTCCGTTAAAGCTGCTGACCAGAGTCCCTCTCTTTCCACTTCCCAGATCCTTCCAGGGCACCATTTCTCCCTTCTCCCACAGCCGTGGTCTGGATGCCCTTGCCTGTCCTCCAGGGTGCTTTGTATCATTTCCCTCAGGGCCCTTCCTCCTCTCATGCTCCTGGAGGCAGAGTCTTCTCCATGTTTGTATCCACATCCATCTCCCAGAGCCCCGGTAGCCTGGCACTCAGTGACTCTTACTGTGTCCAATTGCTCAGATAATGTTGGCAGTCACTAGCGGTCGAGGGAGGGTTGGTTGGAGAAAGTGGCGTTTTTCCTCAAGGACGTTAAATGGCCCTGGAACCTCACATGGCACTCAGACTGGCTCTTGCTCCTCAAGCCTTTGCACGTCTTCTCCCTTCCTCTGGAGAACTCTCTCCTCCTGAGCCTGGAGGACTCAGCTCAAATGGCACTCGAGGAGAGAGGAGCGGGAGTCTATCCTTACCCACAGAACCAGGGACCCTGTAATATGCTCTCATGGATCCCTATACTTTTTCTTCAAATTACTTGTCAGTTTGTAATTATTTATTGGCTATTATATATATCCCTACTCAATTATAAGCACCAGTAGGGCAGGAGGCCTGACACAGAATAATATCATATGAAAAAAAAAAAAAAAGAAATAAGGAAGAAAGGAAGGAAGAAGGGAAGGAAGGAAGAAAAGAACTGAGAAAAATCTCAATCTGGAAAGGAACAGATAGCAGAGAAAGCAAAAAGAGAACTGAGAGTTGTTATTGAAGGCCCACCGGTCCCAAATGTGGGCTCAGAGGTAGACCAGTTTAAGAGAATTCCTATTAGGAGAATCCACAGACTGCATCCTATGAGACATCCAGATGCTTGAAGGGAGCTAGAAACATAACCAAATGTATTTTCTGCTAAAAAATGGAATTGAAGTGAGGTATTATATTCTTCAAATAAAAGAGGACTCACAAAGGATGATAAAAAAGAGGAAATTGAATTGAACTGCAGCCTGTGGGATTTAGATTAGATAAAAAGAAAGTCTGACAATAAAGGCTATTATACCCTGGAAAAGATAACTAGATCTAAAAAAAACGAGTGAATTAGGTTTTTCTCTCAGGTTTTTCAATGTCCCTTCCAGCTTAGATTCTATTGTTACCTAGTATTTTTTTTGTCAAGCTGAGAAAAAAAATGATTGTGGAACAATATTATAATAACTAGAGGCCCAGTGCATGAAATTCGTGCATGCGGGGGTGTGTGTCCCTCAGCCCAGCCTGTACCCTCTCTAATCTGGAATCCACTGAGGGATGTCTGACTGCCCATCCTGGGCTTGGGCCTAAACAGGCAGTCGGACATCCCTCTCACAATCCAGGACTGCTGGCTCCCAACTGCTCTCCTGCTTGCCTTCCTGATGGCCCCTAACCGCTTCTGCTTGCCAGCCTGATCACTCCTTAACTATTCCCCTGCCAGCCTGACTAATGCCTAACTGCTCCCCTGCCAGCCTAATTGCCCCTAACTGCCCTCCTCTGCAGGCCTGGTCCCCCCAACTGCTCTCCCCTTCAGGCCTGGGTTTTCTCCCAACTGCCCTTCCTTACAGGCCTGGTTGTCCCTAACTTCCCTCCTCTGCTGGCCTGGTCACCCCTAACTGTCCTCCCCTGCAGGTTTGATCACTCACAACTGCCTTCCTTTGCAGGCTTGGTCCCTTCTAACTATCCTCCCCTGCTAGCCATCTTGTGGCAGCCATCTTGTGTCCACATGGGGGCAACCATCTTGTGTGTTGGAGTGATGGTCAATTTGCATATTACTCTTTTATTAGATAGGATCATAATGAAAAAATTTAAAGAAATATATTATACCTTGTGTAATTAATTATTTTTACTTTTTCTAATGTCCTTTCTTTCTTCTTCCCTGTACATGATGGACTAAACTTTGTTTCCTGTTTGCTCTAATTATTGCTTAGAAGGTTAGCATCTCATTCTAAATATTACTAATTATTATTTAGCAGCACTTAACATTATTTTAAAGCATATTATGTCTAAATATAACTTTGAGGGAAAATAACTTTTGATTTTCTTTTATGAAAGACAAAAAAAGCACTAATGTTTTGGCAGCTTTTTAAAGAATTAAACAATGGGATGAATACTCTTCCTGATAAAAATAGCTCATGTCATAAGCAAAACACTGACTTTTCAATCAGATTACTTCAGTGAAAATGTTACTGAACACATACTATCTGTTTGGATGTTTCTCTCTCTCTCTTTCTTCCTCTCTCTCTTCTTCCCTCCCTCCCTCCCTTCCTCTCTCTCTCAAATCAGTACATAAAATTTTTAAAAGTAAATAACATGAAATTTGACTTTGTTCTGGTGCATAGTCCCAGATGATGGGGCTGGGATAATTAATTCATTTACTACAGCTGTGTAGATTCCTTCCATTATATTAAAGTTTAAGTCCTTCAATCATTCATTCAACAAACTTTACTGAAAACGTGCTATGTGTCATATCCATTGTTAGGATGCTACAGATACAAAGACTCTTTGCTCTCTAGCTGCTCATTGTATGTGTTGGTAGCACAAATAATCAAGTATGGACCCTAGAGCCTGTTCGTTCAATACTAGTGATATGGGGTTTATAGGAGAAGCTTCACAGAGGAAGTAGCCAGTGTGCTGAGTGTTATAGGAAGAACTGGAGTAAGGATCAGTCAGGCAATGCATAGTCCTGACAAAGAGCACAGCATGAGGAAAGAGGCAAAGGCAAGAAATAGCACAGAATGGCCACAAGTTTAATGGTGCAGGAGCATATAGCTGAGGCAGGGAGTGGTGAGTGAGGAGGCCTGAGGGATGAGCAGGGAGCAGGGATGAGAGTACAGCTTGAACTTCATCCTGCAGGCGGTGGGGAGTGCAGAAGATTTTAAAGCAGGGGATGACATCACTGGAGACTATTTTAGTGGCACTGGAGAGGATACATTTGAGGGAGACAAAAACTGGAAGAAGCAAAATCCTCTCAGGAGGCATTTGCACAAATGAGTAGATTTGTGTTTATATTGAATAATCATAGCTAACATTTATTATACGAAAGTTACTAAATAAGCATTATAATGCGATATTATCTTACTATTTCAAACAAGCCTATGAATAAATACTATTATTACCCTAATTATACAGCTAACAAAAGAGACAAACTGTTAAGAAACTTGTCCAAGGTTAGGATGCAACCTGGGCAGTTTGGCACCAAAGCTTATGCTCCTAATCACTATTTCACTTATTTAATTTCTGTCTCTTGCATTAGAATGAAAACTCCATGCAGACAGGAAGCACGCTGCTGGTGTTTTCTACCATGTCCACACAACAGGTACACGGTAACTATGCATTGAATAAAATCAGCGAGTAACCCAAGTGGAAGAAACAATGGGCTAAATTATATATACATATAAGAAATAATTTGGTTACATATTGACAACCTTTTTGCAAACTTTGGTGATTGGTATGGACTAAATGTACATAAATTCATATGTTGTTCCTCCTCAAATTCACACCGTGAAGTCCCAAGACCTCAGTCTAAGGAACTAAATAAGTGAAAGAAGATCATAAGTGGAGATCCCTAATCCAACAGTTAGATGTCCTTATAAGAAGAG
The DNA here is from genome assembly GCA_004026805.1 of Lasiurus borealis. Classification (NCBI taxonomy): domain Eukaryota; kingdom Metazoa; phylum Chordata; class Mammalia; order Chiroptera; family Vespertilionidae; genus Lasiurus; species Lasiurus borealis. Next base: position 18,645 of record PVJN01007414.1, on the reverse strand, counting down.
GAGGAGAAACCAGAGTGTGCTTTCATTTCTCTTTCTCTCTCTCTTTCCCTCCCTCTGTCTTTCTCTCCCCTCTCTCTGAGCATGCACTCAGGAAAGGTCATGTAAGGACTAGTGAGAAGGTGGCCCTCTGGAAACAGGAAGAGGCTTTTATCAGAAAACAAATCAGCTTGAACCTTGATCTTGGACTTGTAGCCTGCAGAACTGTTGAAAAAATAGATTTCTGTTGTTTGAGCCACCCAGTGTATGATGCTTTGTTATGGAAGCTGGAGCAGACAGGATAGTGATTAGTAGGATGAATGTGGGTGGTGAAGGAGAGGTTTTTAAGCCGGGAAGACTAGTGGTGCCAGTAATTGGGGTGAAGAACCCAGCAAGAGGGAGAGGAAAGATTGGTTATGGCTAATGGAACAAACAATGCTAATTTTTCTGAACTCTGGGTTTACCTCAAACACAGAAATATAGAAGTTAGCTATTTAAAACCACTTATTCAATAAATGTGTATTCATCCCCTAGTCATGGTGACTGCTGAGCTTATCCTGAGAATACAAAGTAAATAAGATTCACTCTCTGCCTTCAAGGAACTCACAGTCCACTGGGGAGAAATATTGCTCCCTTCTGTAAAGCTAGCATGCTAGCTGGAAAGACTATTTTTCCTTTCTCCATTTTCTAAAGACCTGGGAATCATCAGAATTCCTGAGGTAAAATCCCATATGAATAAGAAGAATCATCTGAACTGGATTTGAACATGGGCCTTGGAGTATAAAAGCTGAGTGATGATCAGTTATAACTGCAGAGTTGTTTTAAAACCAGAGAAGGAAAGGTAGGTAGAAAATGTTTTGTCAAAGGCAATATGCATGTGAATTATAATAATTATTATAAAGGCTACACCTCTCACCTGAAGAAACTAGAGGTGAATCAGCCATAGGCCACAAGCCAGAGGTAAAAAGGCCAGCTTTGAACCATGTGGCAGCAGGCGTTCGGGGATGGTAGGGGGAGTCAGACTGAGGTAGTGGGACATGGAATAGGCTTTGGGGTGCTATAGACCTCTAGTCCAGTCAGTTATTAGCTACGGGAAATTAAGCCAGTCATATAATTAATCCGAGCTTTAGTTTCTTCATCTGTAAAATGGAGTTAATAATACCGACCCTGGAGGGTTGTTCTGAGTATGTAAAGGGCTTGGCATGGTGCCTGGCAGAGTTGTCACTCAATTAATAGTAACTATTATTCCTTTTAAAATATTATCATTTTCCTCTTCTCTCTCCTAAGGGGTTTGTGTAGGTAGTGAAGTAACCTGAGATGTCAAGAAGTGAGGGAAATGGAAGGGCTTTTATGACTGACTTAAAAAGTCATTTTTAAAAGTTACTCGGCTTTCCTCTCCTAACCTCTGGTGCAAACATAACTCTTGTAGAAACGAGCACTGTGTTATATAGCTTGGAGCCACAGAACACCCACCTTGATAATTGCTCCTTGTATTTAGTCTATCCTAAATAAATCTATCCATCACCATTAATAAGGGTTCTCCAAAGGCAATGCTTCTCAAACCTTAATGTACACATGAGTCAGTGGAGGGCTTGTTAAAATGCAGACTTTTCCCTGCGGATTTAGAGTGGGGCATGAAATCCTGGCTTTCTAAAAGCTCTCAGGCCAGGCCCATGCTGCTGGTTCGTGGACCACGCTTTGAGGAAGGGGAAGGCTCTGAAGGGACATGGACCTACCTTCCTTGGCATGGTGTCCACGGCAGTGGCCTGCCTCTCTTTTGTGACCTGCCGAATTTGCAAACCAACTGCTAGCACACTAACAAGCCCTTTTCAGACCAGATGTAGGAATTCTGCAACAGGACTCATTTCAGATCAATAGTGACTTTTCTGAGGAGCCTACTCCATGCAAGGCACTGTGCAAGGTGCCAGGGATACACAGGGTAGTAAGACACAATTCCTGCTTCTGAAGACTCTCCTCATTCTCACACTGCATGCCTTTGTCGACTAACTTTCTGAGGGCAGTCTTACTGTCTCCCCTGTTGCTTCACACTATGTAGATACTCAATAAATACTAAATGAATGAGTCAATGAGTACATAGGAGTTTCATTAAAAATGTCTTCTCAAAGCACATGACAACGGGACACCCTTAAACTGCACTCTATCCTATGTATCACATGGAAGAAGTGGCTAAGTTAAACTGAGGCTGATAGGCTGAGTACTAATACAATCGACCTGGTATCCTTATAAAAAGAGAACACACACACACACACACACACACACACACACACTCCAGGGATATGAACACAGTAAGAAGATGGCCATCTGCAAGCCAAGCAGAGAGGCCTGGCCTAAAGGAAACCAAACCTTGATCTTAGATTACCAGCATCCAGAACTGTTTGAAAATAAGTTTCTGTTGTTTAAGGTCCCTCTCCCACCCCATCATGTGCGGTATTTTGTTATGGCATCCTCAACAAACTTATACAGATTTTCACAGCTTTTATGCCCAGATCCAGACTCCCTTTTGTAGGGCACACAACATGGAAGAATAGTTCTAAGAGTGGATGGATGAACCCGAGGGCAGTGGGAATGAGTTCTGGAAAAACTGGGGGGGAGACAGACAGAAGAAGGCAGACAGCAACCTAACTTGGGCTAAACCAGCTGCTACACACACACACACACACACACACACACACACACACACACTTCCTCCCTTCTCATGATACCAACACGAAGTCTAGGGCTATTCTCTCACCAAATTATATACTGAAAACAGCTTTTTGACTTCTTTTCCCCTCGGTAGCAGAAGGAAGACCCCAGGTACCTCTCTGTAAGCAAAGAGCTAGAGAGTACCTTTGATGATAAGGCAATGAAAGTGAACTTCTGACAAACAAATGAAAACACACACAGTCAAATGAGATTCCTGCTAGTCACAGCGAAGCTACATTTGAAGCCTGATTCTAAAGTGAGGGAATTATTATTTCTATTCAGCTTAGTTTGTAATAAGCATGCCAGCTCATCTGTATAGATGAGTGCTTCCTTCAAAACAGTCATTCTAGCATCTAGAAGGTCTGACCTTTTTCTAACTCTGTCCCTGTTCTCAAATCATTTCTAGAATTGCTTTCAGGGCCTGTGAGATAACCTTCTGAATGCTCTCAGTGGTGACTCTTGAAGGTGGATTTGATTTTGAAAACAAGCAGGGGTCCTTCTGGTCAACTCTAGCTAACTAGGGGAACCAGCAAAACTGTGGAATGCCAAGACGATTGACACCAAAGTACACAGGCTGATGTTTCTTGGGGGAACTGTACTCTCCCAAGACCAACTGCAGACATGTAGTGAACATGTCATAAGCATGACACCAAGGAGTGGGGACATCTACTCTGAAGTAAACACACAAGTTTTCTTTTCATGTCGTTATGCACGTTTTCTAGTGGTTCCCTTTATACCAGAATATTTCCTCAGGTCCCCATGTATCCTACCTCATGGGACCACAGTTCCAAGAAGTACCAGGACCTCATTGCCTTACTCAATTTTTAATTTCCAACGTGGGTACTTGATATGCAGACTGAATGGCTGATGGAAAATTCAATAGGGGGGGGGGCGGGGAAGAATGTCTAAGGTGTTTGGGGTTTTACTCCATGTGATTCAAAGAATAGAACTAGGGCCCAGAGAGCAGCTCAGGAGAAATAAATTTCTACTCCAATGTAAGACACTGTCAGCAGCGGAGCTGTCCAGCAGTGGGTTGAGTTTGTAGATACTCAACTGACTGGAAACAGTGAGCTTCCAGCCAAGGAAGGAGCTTAAAACAAAGGCCACTTGCTATGGGAACTTGTAAAGATCCCTTCAGCAATGGATGGGAAGCTATAAGCAATAACCTCCAAGGACTGTTTCCAAAGGGCCACCCTGCACAACACCTGACAGATGAAAGGCCCTGAAAAAAAAAAAATCCTGGCATGAAATGAATGAGAAATGCGGGGTATCTTGTGAGCCAAGCCAAGGAGAAGAGACTTGGAGCTCAGTCACCCGCAAAGGAAGGTAGGGAGAGAAGTGAAATGGAAAGGGCCAGTGCGTCATGGGGTGGGGGGTCTACCTTGAGTTTTTGGTGCCCCGGGGGGAATTGCTTTGGGTGCCTGAAGCCTCCCATGTTTAGGAAAAGGGTAGTAAGTACTTTTGCAGGATGGTAGGAGTCGAGAAAGGATTTTAGACCGCTGCTCACCCTTCTTAAACTCCTCCAGCACCGTGTCCAGCCGAGTATCATTGAAGACGCAGTGCAGGGGCCGGTTGTAGAAGCGGGTGACGGTGAGGAGCGGGGTGCAGTCATCGGGGTCCACGAAGGCCAGGTCCTTGACAAACAGGATGTCCACGATGTTGTGCCGCTGGTCGCCCTCGTAGACGGGGATGCGCGTGTAGCCGCTGCGCAGGATCTCGGACACGGTGGAGAAGTCGAGCACGGCGTCGGAGCGCAGCATGAAGCAGTCGCCCAGCGGGGTCAGCACCTCCTCCACCACTTTGGTGCGCAGCTCCAGGGCGCCCTGGATGATGTTGAGCTCCTCCTTCACCAGGTCGTTGTAGGGGTCCGCGGCCCGCAGCGTCTCCAGCAGCTTCTCCCTCGTGTAGAAAGTGCTGATCTCCTGGCGCAGCGCCCAGTCCAGCAGGCGGCCCAGCGGGTAACACACGGGGAAGGCGGCCGCCATCAGGAGCCGGGTCAGGCACACGCTGTGCGACGCGATGGCCAGCCCGTGCCGCGAGCACACCGAATAGGGGCAGATCTCCGCGCCCAGGAACACGGCGCCCGTGCACACCAGCGCCGGCAGCCACGGGAAGTGGATCCCCGCTTCCTCGTAGTCCTCCTCCCCGGGGCCCCCGACGCCCGGCGGCAGCGAGGTGTACAGCCAGCCGGCCAGCACCGCGTTGGCCCCGGCCTGGCCCAGCAGCAGCGTGCAGAGCAGATGGGTGCCCCTGCCGCGCACCGCCTGCACGCGGCGCGCCTGCTCCTGCTCGGTGGCCGAGCCGCTGTTCCGCAGCACCCGTAACTCCACGGGGTCCAGCGAGAGCAGGCTCAGGCGCAGGCCGCTGAACAGCGCCGACAGCGCCAGCAGCAGCAGCGCGCCGAGCGCCCGCAGCCACGCGGGGGTCAGCAGGCCCTCCCCGGGGCCGTACAGCCGCGGGCGGACGCGCAGCAGGAAGCCGCCCGCGGCGCCGTGGTGGTGCCAGGCGCGCCCGTCCCAGGCGCAGAGCGAGAAGAGTTTCCCGCCACGGCCCGCGCCGCCCCTCTCCGCCTCACCCTTGCGCAGCTCTCGCACCCGCACCTGCACCAGCGCCGACCCGGCCACGCCTCCGGGGCGCAGGGGCCCCAGCACCTCCACGTCCGACGCCCAGTCGCTCTGCTCGCGGCAGCGCTGCGGGCCCGGCGGACGCGTGGGGACCGCGCTGGGCGCCACGCCGCTCCCGCCCGGCGGCTCCTCGATAAACACGAGCCGCGGGGCCCAGTCGCCCGTGCCGTTCTCCCCGGAGGCGAGGGTGGTGGGCACGGGCACCAGCGCCGCGGGGGCTGCGGGCCCGGGCTGGAAATAGACGCGCAGGAGGAAGCTGGTGCCTTCTGCCGCGCGGAGCGTGCCCCCCTCCAGGGACACGCGGCCTCCGGCCGTGTCCTCGGGCCTGAGGCCCAGCAGCCAGGCGGCGGCGGCGGGGGGCCGGGGGGACAGGGAGAAGAAGAGCAGGAGCACGGCGCCCCGGCTGCAGCAGTCCCGGAGTCTGACACCCCCTGCCGCTGCCGCTGCCGCCATCCTGCACCCGGCGCGGCTGCACGTGATACTGCAGAAAGAGGAGCGAGCGCTGGAGGGAGGAGGAGCCAGCGCCTGGAGCCGGTCCCAGGCAGGTCACCACGTGCACGCTCCCTGCGCGCGTGGGCTGGAGGCGGTGGGGGTTTAGACCCTGTCAGGGCAGGATGTCCCGGCGGGAGGCTGGCAATGGCCACGCATCACTGCACGCGTGGTGCATAAGCCCGAGGCACTCGGGTATATCTGAACTGCAGCCTGGGGAAAGCTGGGCTGGGAGCAGGGCCTCCTATATAAGCTGTAGGCAGCACCTTAGCGAATGCCTACCCCGGGGAAGTAATTCCTGCTGGCCCCTCTTATTCCCCATTGGCCAGGGAGACTTCCCATCATGGTGCTGCTCCTGCTGCTAGCATTCCCCCTTCTAGTAAAAATACGTTCTGGAGGGCCAGTCTTGAATCTGTAAAACTTTATGTTTGGTCTCAACTCCAGCTGATCTTTAATGTTTAAATTTTTCTAAATTTACTTACATTCAATTCTTTCTTAAGACTGGAATGTCCATCAGTAAGAAACTGTTGAAATAAGTAATGATACTACGGTGTGATGGAATACTATGCAGCAGGAAAAAAGAACAACATGGATCCATGTGATTGCGATATGGAAAAATCTCTAAAGTAAGAGTTAGTTGAAAAAATGGCAAAGTGGAGACTGATGTGTATAATATGCTACTGTTTGTGTTAAAAGTATTTGTGTGTAAACTTGTACGTACACATAAACACTTATTAGGTTTAATATACAGAGGGTATAAAAGAAATTTGTAATAATGTTCACCTCTGGGGAGTGGAGAACAGGACTAGAGTTTGGAAGGTCGGTTGAGAGATACTTAAAGTATCTCTCTCTCTCAAATACACACACACACACACATACACACACACACACACACACACACACACACACACATACAGCAAGTTGCAACCATAAAACAGAGATTCCAAGTACTCTTTACCTAGTTTCTCCCAATGGTTTTATCTTAACTAGAGCATAACTACAGGCACAGTGCACAAATTTGTGCATGGGTGGGGTCTGGCAGCCGGCGGGGATGGTGGCCCATAGGACTGAGCTGGTGGGCGGAAGGGGCCAGCCCCACCTTCAGTGTTGGGGACCTAATGGGTACAGGGCCGATGCATTTGGGGCCCAGATCAGGCTGGTTGGCTGCTGCAGTGTGCATCATAGCCACCAGTCATTCCAGTCATTTTGGTCATTGCCCTGTTTAGTTGCTGGGCTTTTATAGATATAGATACCAAAAGCAGGAAATTGCTATAATATGTGTATAATTTGGTCATTTTAAAAAATTTAAATTTAATAAACCTTTATAGTTCAGATTATTATAATTGTTCCTCTCCCCCCACCCCCACAAACCTCCCCTCCACTTGGCTCCCACCCCACCTTTTGCCCTTACTTCTCCCCCATTGTCCTTATCCATAGGTGTACGATTTTTGTCCAGTCTCTTCCCGCACCCGCCCCCCAGCCCTTTCCCCTGAGAATTGTTAGTCCACTCCCTTTCTATGCCCCTGATTCTATTATATTCACCAGTTTATTCTGCTCATAAGATTTTTGATTCCCTTGCTTTTTAGATTCACTTGTTGATAAATATGTATTTGTTGTTCATAATTTTTATCTTTACCTTTTTCTTCTTCCTTTTCTTGAAGAGTACCTTTTAGCATTTCATATAATACTGGTTTGGTGGTGATGAATTCCTTTAGCTTTTTCTTATCTGTGAAGCTCTTTATCTGCCCTTCAATTCTGAATGATAGCTTTGCTGGGTAGAGTACTCTTGGTTGTAGGTTCTTGCTATTCATCACTTTGAATATTTCTTGCCACTCCCGTCGGGCCTACATAGTTTCTGTTGAGAAATCAGTTGATAATCATATGGGTGCTCCCTTGTAGGTAATGAACTGTTTTTCTCTTGCTGCTTTTAATATTCTCTCCTTGTCTTTTGCTCTTGGTATTTTAAATACAATGTGTCTTGGTGTGGTCCTTTTGAATTCTTTTAGTTTGGGGTTCTGTGTGCTTCCTGGACTTGTAAGTCTATTTCTTTCACCAGGTGGGAGGTTTTGAGTCATTATTTCTTCAAATAGGTTTTCAGTATCTTTCTCTCTCTCTTCTTCTGGCACTCCCATAATTCTGCTGTTGGTACACTTAAAGTTGTCTCAGAGACTCCTTACACTATCTTCAAATTTTTGGATTTGTTTTTCTTTTTTCTTTCTAGTTGAGTGTTTTCTGCTTCTATGTATTTCAAATCTTTGACTTGATTCTTGCATTCCTCTAGTCTGCTGTTAGGTCTCTGTATAATTTTTTTTTATTTCAGTCAGTATATGTTTAATTTCTAGTTGGTCCTTTTTCATCTCCTCTTGGGTCTCACTAAATTTATTGGCCTTTTCTAGGAAATTCTTGAAAAACCTTATAACTCTATATCCAGTTGTTTGTTTTCCTCCATTTCTTTCATTTATGATCTGTTTAATTTCCGCATTTTTGCTGCTTTCCTGAGTTGGTAGAGTAGCTTTGTGTGCTAGTTGTCCTAATTGGCCCAGTAGCTCCACCTCCCCAGTTACCTGAGGTGGACTCTCTTGGTGCACCCCTTTGTGGATTGTGTATACTGCCTTGTTGTAGTTAAATCTTGATTGTTGTTGGTATCACTCGGGGAAATTGACCTCCAGGCCAATTGGCTGTGAGCATCAGCAGTGTCTATGCCAGGAGAACTTCTATGCTGGAGTCAGCCTTATGAGATGAGACTTGCAAAATTGCAAAATTTTGTGCTCAGCTTAAATGGGTAGAGTCTCAGGGCTGGGCAGACAGCCTTGGCTTCTCATCAGCCCTGCCCTACTTGGCCCCTGGGTCTTAGTGTCCCTCAATAATCACTGCAGCCCTCTCTGCGTGCACTTGTGTGTGCATGCGCCTCCAGACCTCTGCCTTTTGCAGCTCCCCTGAGTTTCCGTGCACTCCAGGGACCTGTATGAGTCTGGGTCCCCAGGGTCTCACTCAAAACTGGGGTTCAGTGCAGTTGGAACTGGAGTTCAGTGCAGTCGGGAGGTTCCATCTTCCTCCTGCTAGAGAAACCCAGTGGCACAATAGCAGTCAGTCCCCTCTGCATGCACTTGTGCACACATCTCCAGACCTTTGCCTTTCACGGTTCCCCTGAGTTTCTGTGCACTCCTCCCTTTTCTAGCAGTCCAGAGTCCTCCATATAAGTCTCACCCAGAACTGGGGTTTGGTGTGGTTGGAACTGGAGTTCAGTACAATTAGGAGTTTCTTTCTCCCACTAGAGCAGCGGTTCTCAACCTGTGGGTCGCGACCCCTTTGGGGGTTGAACGACCCTTTCACAGGGGTCGCCTAAGACTACTGGAAAACACCTATTTCCCATGGTGTTATGAACCAACACACCGCTCCTTGGTGTAGTAAAATGTAGCAATGTAGTTTACTGTTGTCATATTAAGACTGTTACCCATGCTACACCCCGATTCAAGACAAAATTTCATTTATTTGTAATTAGAAATAAATATTTCACAATATATAATTACATATTGTTTTTGTGATTAACCACTATGCTTTAATTATGTTCAATTTGTAACAATGAAAATAAATCCTGCATATCAGATATTTACATTACAGTTCATAACAGTAGCAAAATTACAGTTATGAAGTAGCAACGGAAATAATTTTATGGTTGGGGGTCACCACCACATGAGGAGCTGTCTTAAAGGTTGAGGCATTAGGAAGGTTGAGAACCACTGTGCTAGAGGAAGCCAGCCAGACACTTAGCCGCCCGTCCTCTCCACGTGCGTGTCTCTGTATCTCAGCTTTTTGCAGCTCCTCTGAATCTCCGTGAGCCGTCTCTTTACTTCTAATTGTAGAATTTCCACTCAACCAGCTTTCCTGTAATTCTAAATGATGTCCGTTCTTTTAGCTGTAGTTTTGAAATTGTTGTGTGAGGCAGCAGTTTAGGTGTTCACCTATGCTGCCATTTTGGTTTCTCTTCATTCTATGTCATTTTATCACACATGTAGATTTATATAACCATCACTGCAATCAAAATACAGAACCATTATTCTATCACTACAAAGATCTGAGAGGAAGATTTTTTGCTGAATTCCTGTGTATTGTTTGTACCTTAGACTTGTGACTTTATTTTTATGCATTTATTTTTAAGTTTTATGTAGTGAAATTTACTTTTTGGCTTATATTCTACACATTTTGACAAGCACATGTTCATGTAACCATCATAATCAAGAAGAGTGCCATAACCCTCCAATATTCCCTCTCACTGTCTCTTTGCAGTCAACTCTCCCTCATCCCATCTTCTGGCAACTACTGAGTTGTTCTCCACTATAGCTTTCCTTTTCCAGAATGTCATATATTGGAATAATACAGTATGCAGCTTTTAGGATCTGGTTTCCCTACGTAGCACAATGCATTTGAGAGTTATCTAGGTTGTTGTGTTGCCTCATTTCTTTTTATAGGTGGGTAGTATCCCATTATATGGGTGTATCACTGATATTTTTATCTACCTACCAGTTGAAGAACATTTATTTCCAGTTTTGTGAATAAAGCCCCACAAAGATCTATAAATGTTTATGTGCAGGTTTTTGTGTGAACATACATTTTCATTTCTCGTGTGTGAAATTACCATAGGTGTGTATTACTTTTTATTTTAAAAATATATTTTTATTGATTTTAGAGAGGAAGGGAGAGGGAGAGAGAGATGGAAACATCAATGATCAGAGAGAATCGTTGATTGGCTGCATCCTGCACTGGGGATCAAGCCCGCAACCTGGATATGTGACCTGACGAGGAATCGTACCATGACTTTCTGGTTCATAGGTTGATGCTTAACCACTGAGCCATGCCGGGTGGGCTGGTACCTCTTAATAATTAAAAAAATCATTGCTTTGTTTGAAATGTTATTTTCCACAGAATGTGTGAGACCCTAAAATACTGAGCAAGAAAGCTTTGCAGAGGATAAAGCTCAATACAAATGATCCCAGTTAAAAGTTATCTTCTTTTCATAACAAACTAATCATCCAGAGTGAGAATAGCCACTTTCTGCTTTGGGACTAGACAGGCTGTTGGCCACATTCCTACATAGGTCTTCTTGTCACTCTGCGGGGAATGTGAAACAAACCTGCCTTAAAATACACTAGATTCTGTCCATGCACTTACAAGCTGCCTCTGGCATGGCTGCTTAAGAGATAGCTGGGCGGGATCCAGAGACAATGGCCCTGATGGAATGGAGCCTGAAGGCGTCATCGAGAGTAACTGGAATGAGATCGTTGACAGCTTTGATGACATGAACCTCTCAGAGTCCCTCCTCCGTGGCATCTATGCCTATGGTTTTGAGAAGCCCTCTGCCACCCAGCAGCGAGCCATTCTTCCTTGTATCAAGGGTTATGATGTGATTGCTCAAGCCCAATCTGGGACAGGAAAAACAGCCACTTTTGTCATTTCGATTCTGCATCAGGTTGAATTGGATCTAAAGGCCACCCAGGCCTTGGTCCTGGCACCTACTAGAGAATTGGCACAGCAGATACAGAAAGGAGTCATGGCTTTAGGAGATTACATGGGTACCTCCTGCCATGCATGCATTGGAGGTACCAATGTGCGTGCAGAGGTGCAGAAGCTGCAGATGGAAGCTCCCCATATCATCGTGGGCACCCCAGGACGTGTGTTTGACATGCTTAATTGCAGATACCTGTCTCCCAAATATATCAAGATGTTTGTACTGGATGAAGCTGATGAAATGTTAAGTCATAGGTTCAAGGACCAGATCTATGACATATTCCAAAAGCTCAATAGCAACCCCCAGGTCGTATTGCTGTCAGCTACGATGCCTTCCGATGTGCTTGAAGTGACCAAGAAGCTCATGAGGGACCCCATTCAGATTCTTGTCAAGAAGGAGGAATTGACTCTGAAGGGTATCTGCCAATTCTACATCAATGTGGAAAGAGAGCAGTGGAAGCTGGACACATTGTGTGACTTATATGAAACCCTCTCCATCACCCAGGCAGTCATCTTCATCAATACTGGAAGAAAGGTTGATTGGCTCACTGAGAAGATGCACGCCCGAGACTTCACTGTCTCTGCCATGCATGGAGATATGGACCAAAAGGAACGAGATGTAATCATGAGGGAGTTCCGCTCTGGCTCTAGCAGAGTATTGATTACAACTGACCTGCTGGCCAGAGGCATTGATGTGCAGCAGGTTTCTTTAGTCATCAACTATGACCTTCCCACCAACAGGGAAAACTATATCCACAGATCGGTCGGGGTGGACGTTTTGGCTGTAAGGGAGTGGCTATTAATATGGTGACAGAAGAAGACAAGAAGACTCTTCGAAACATTGAGACCTTCTACAACACCTCCATTGAGGAGATGCCCCTCAATGTTGCTGACCTCATCTGAAAGGGGCTGGCCTGCTACCTCATCCCAGCCAGGGGTTCTCAGTCCTTGGCAGGCTGAGGAGGAGCAGGAGTGGGGAGGGAAGGGAGCCAAGGGATGGACATCTTGTCAATTTTTTTCTTTTTTTCCCCCTCTTTGAATAAATGTCACTTTTTTTAAGAAAAAAAAATTGATAGCTGGATGATTTAATCTGAAGGGGGAACATGGAGGCATTTATTGGATATATAGGGGAATAGGAGAAGTGGGGTCAGGCATGTGATTGCTTCCCTTAAGTATAGGAGGAATAAAAGCTCTCACTTTTAACAGTTTGATCTCTCTCCTCTCTCAGCCTAAAGCTTCTCAGTACAAAGGTATGTTATCCTAAGGATTCTCCCACCTCTTTTAGGCCATAGGACTTTATCATCATTATAATACCACCTAACACCTTTATCAAGATTTAGAGTTACAAAGGAATTTTGTATTTTTTATTTCATTCACACAATAGCCCTGGGAAGTAGATATAATTATTCCCATTTTACAGTTTAGATTAAATGAGCAGTAAAACATCTTTGGACTCTAGTTTGATGCTCCCTCACCCTGCAGTTCTGACTAATGTCAAAAGAAAACCTTTCAAAAATATTAGGTTAGGAATTTAAAACCTAAATTTCTGATGATAAAGAATTATATGCTCATTGTAGATAGATTTTTAATGTAAAAAAACGTAAGTATAAACAAACTATAACACTACCAACCTGAAATATACACTGTTAATATTATAGCACACTTTAAAAATTTTCTGTATAGACAGATAACTGAGAAACACACACACACATATTTATATATTTTATATTTAAATACATATTATACATACAATTCTAGTCTGCCTTTGTCACTTAATATATTGAGAGCATTTTCCATAATGTAATAAAACTTATTTCATAAAGTTAGTTTTTAATGAATGATGCTGTTACATATATATGTACAATATTGAGAGAGAGAGAGAGAGCTGTAAGAATGATTCTATTTTCAATTGCACCAGCTCGATTATTAGCAAGTGTTAATCTTTGGAAAGTCAATCCACCTTTCTGGGCCCATTTCCTCATCTATGAAATGAAAAGCCATTTTAGGATCCCTCCCCTTTCATGAGTCAGTGTCTGTACACTGGGTGAGGATAATCCAGAGAGACTGAGTACTTTTCCTTTACTGAACAGGAGGGTCTGGAAAAGTACTGGGTTTCCAGTGTTCTACTATAACTGGCAGGATTCCTGAAACAGGTTCAGGCAGTGTGATTCTAGTAAGGAAGAGCTGTCAAAATAGCTCCTCAGAATCTGAGCAACTCATCACTTCTCAGACAGATGGAAGAAATGATTCTTGCCTCTAATTCCATGGCTATACTATTTTAGAATGCATATCTTAAAATGTTTTTTTGTTTTTTTTTACTACTTGTTTACTGATTCAACAAGTATTTGTTAGGCACAAAGTACTAGGCCCCGTGCTAAATATTGGATATAGACAGATACCATCCTTGCCTTCATGGAGTTTAGATTCTACAGAGGATGACAGAGATGAACTAGAAGTTGCTTACCTACATAATTAATTAATTACTCCTATGAAGGAACTGTTCAAAGTGTCATTCATCTAGAGAGGAAGATCTGGGAAGACTATAATCCAAAATGAAATTTAATAAAAATGGAAGAATTTATATATTAGGAAAAAAGATGAAATATTTAATATTTTTTCCTTCTATTCCTTTTGAACTACTTTTAAAATTATGAAATTCCTATCTAATAAAAGAGACATGCAAATTGACCATACCTCCATTTATGCCCACAAACCACACCCATCAGCCAATCAGGAGCGGTTATGCAAATTAACCCACACAAGATGATGGTTAATTTGCATATCCCAGTGCAAGAGTGAAGACTGAAGACAGTGTAGAAGGAAGCCAAGTGATGCAGAAGGGAGGGAAGCTGCGGAGAAGCAAGCAAGTGGGGCAACGGAGATGGGAGGGAAGCAAGCAGGGTGGGAAGCAGGCAGGGTGGGCAGATAAGGGAGGGAAGCAAGAAGGGCAGCAGAGACCACTGCAGGAAGCCCTATTCTTGCAGGAATCTTCCTGCAATGGGCCTCTAGTATATTCATAATATTCCTACTAATATAACCCATTAGCATTTATTGCATGCTTACTTTGTGCCAAATACTAGTAAGTTATCTATCTCTTTTAATCCTCACAATAGATGAGAAAACTGTGGCTGTAAGTGGGTCTGTGAAAGTCACATCACTAATAGGTAGTGGGGCCTAATCAGACAGTCTGAGTCCAGAGTCTACAGTTTAAAAAGTTAGAAAAATAAGAATACCAGATAACCCTTAGATAAGGTTTACTATATATCAGGCATAAATTAACTCTCATAATACATTCTCATAAGCACCTTTGGAAGTAGGTATTATTAATATTTCTGGTTTAACTGAGGAAGCTAAGCTATAGAGAAATTAAGTACCTTGGTGGATTATCCAATCAGTGGCAAAAACACTGCCACTGCACTGTATTACATTACAGCTATCTGTAAAACTTTTGCCTTTTTTTAAAATATGGTTCTATATAGTTGCACTTCTAACATTTCTACAATTGTAATATTGCTTCCTTTCATTCCTCATTATAGTGTAATTATTTTCCCTTATTAAAACTATAAACACTTTTTCCTTTCCTCTCTTTACACTAAATTGGGTGGAATAGGATTAAAGTTTTGGGCTAGCATCTAAAATGCATCTGCTCTTTTATGGGACATATATTCAAGCATGCTTCATATCTGAAAACACTAATATAGTTATTGTTGTTTGTTGGTTTTATTATAGGCACAGAAGATTGAGTTAATCATCTTCCTCAGCTCATGGGCTATGGAAAGGCCTCCTTCCTATCCTAATTCCATTCCTTCTCATTCAGGCAGCCACTCCAATATCGAGATATGTTCTTTTACAGGTAAGTATCCCTATGAAATATAGTGTTGATTTGTGTGTTTTTATTTTATTGAGACATGATTCACATACCTTAAGATTTACCCTCTGAACTCTAAAATTCAGTAGTTTTTAGTATATTCATTAAGTTGTGCAAACATCATCACTATCTACTTCCAGAACATTTTTATCGCCCCCAAAAGAAAGCCCATCCCTTGTCCCACTGATACATTTTCTGCCTATGTATATGCTTTTAATTGTCATAAAATGTACTATGAAACTTGTTCGATTTCTTACATTTTCACTAAATCCTATGTTCATAAAATCTGTCCATGTTGCTGAACATATGCTTAATTTGATGTTTCTAAGTGCTAGGTGGTCTTCCACATTGGATAGCTACAATTTCATCTTTATCTATTCCTTTAGGGACACAGATTGCCATCAACTTTCCACTATCAAAAGCCACAGTGAAATACTTGACCATTCTCTACCTGACCTGTGGGAGACTCCTCTGGGATGTACCCACTGTGAGATTGTTGGGTCACAGTGTTTACATACTCTTAATTTCACTCAGTATAATCAGAATACTCTCCACCAATAGTGCCTGAATTTTCCTGTTTTCCCATACCCTAGCCTGCAGTTAGTATTTACTTTTCAAATCTGGCCAAGCCTATGAGCATGGAGTGCTATCTCATTTTTAAAAACTTGAATGTCTCTGATTCCTAACAACTTTGAGAATCTCATTATTATTTGTTAGCCTTTCAGGTGTGAGATTGGGTGGAATAGGGTTAAAATTTTGGGCTGGCATCTAAAATACATCTCCTCTCTAATGGAACACATATTTAAATGCTTCATATCTGAAAATGCTAAGGCACACTTTACTCTGCTTGAAGCCCTGGACCCTGTTCATATGAAAGCATGGAGATGGAGGTCCCCAGCAGAGCAGGGGTAAGGTAGTCTGGACTTGTTAATGTCTACAATAAATCATTAATTGTGTGCACAATATTTCTGAGGTACAGACGTTTCTATCAGTTAATAAGCGAAACTCTTACCTAGGGCAGAGAGGTCCTCCCCTGTTCCCCGAAAGGTCAATAATTTTCTTTATTCATAATTAATACCCGGCACCTGGGTAGTCAGAATGTCAATCCCACTTTGATCACCAGCTAATCAGTGTATTAAACACCTGAATCCAATGTGGGGTACCAGGCACAAAATGCTGGTAGCAGAGGTGGTAACTTCCAGCCAAACAATGAAAAATATTGAAGATGTTTTCTTTATGGAGAGGAGATGGGAAAAATTGAGTTATTCATATAATATTGGCTTGAGTGTTGTTTTTCATGATAATCTGGTTCTTAGATGGGCAGGAGGGCAGTCAATCTGAGAGAGTCTTTAATGCAGGCAAATATTCATATTTGTCTTTATAAAGCCATGATTCTCAAATTTTATTATGCATAAAAATCACATGGGAGGTTTGATTTTTTTAAAAGCAGATTATAAAAGAATACACAGGAAACTGGTAACAGTGGTTGCCTCTCTGAAGAGAAACTCTTAGCCGAGAAAAAAGGATAGGAGAAAAACATTTCCCTTTTGATTTTTATATTTTTATATAATTACATACATTTTCTACACAAAATAATTTACATTTAATTTAAACATGCATGCACCAGGGGCCTTAAAAATGAAGGCCTGGAGTGGGGGGTCATGTGGGCTGGAAGAAGGTCAATGCAGGGGGAGGGGACATCTGTAATACTTTCAACAATAAAGATAAATTTAAGAACAAAATAATAAAAACTACTTAAGGCCCTGGCTGGGTAGCTTAGTTGGTTAGAACATTGTTTGGATACACCAAGGCTGTGGGTTTGATTCCTGGTCAGGGCACATACAAGAATTATTGAAAAAAAGAAAAAGGAAATGTATATTCCTATCTTTATCTTGAGTCTGTGGGTCTGGAATAGGACCCAAGAATCTGCATTTTAAGTGTCTCCTGTGATTTCAATACAGTTGACTGTTGACTCACTTTTTAAGAAACAATGACATAAAAGAGTAGTTCTTAATCTTTTTTAGATTTATGCACTTCTGGAAATTTCCAACAAAAGCTACGGACTTTCCCCCTAGAAAACTGCACATGTACTCAAGGACATGATAATGTGAATATGTTGTGAATACAATTGCAGATGTTCATGGGAACCCCAGTGGCATCATATTCATGATCCCTATGTTAGGGATCCCTGAAATATAGTTTTTGTTCTATATTAGGCAAGGAGTTGTTTTTGTTTTTGCTTTTAATCCTCATTTGAGGATACTTCTTCCATTAATGTGAGAAGGACATATCGATTGGTTGCCTCCTACACATGCCAGGAATGGTGCTGGGGATTGAACCTACAACCCAGGTATATGCCGTTGACGAGGGATCGAACTGGTGACACTCTTAACTACTGGGAAACACTGGCCAGGACAGGAGGGTTTTTTTGTTTTGTTTTGTTTTGTTTTTATTTTTGTTTTTTAAGAGAGAAGTTTAGATAATTGAGAGCATTTAAAAGTATGTATGTGTGCATGTATGTACATATGTATATGTGTTTAAGAAAAGTGAAGAGGTGATTTCTAATTTTGATGAAGAGGTTCCTTCTCCATTTCTAGAACCAGCTTCTAATAAAGGAACAGAAATAAGATGGATCCCTCAATAATTCCCTTCCAGCTACATTCTGTTCACAAACACGTTAATGAAATTTGCAGATGACCCCAAAAGAGGATATGCAACGAACACCAGGAAAGCCAAAGCAATTATATAAAAATATAAACAATATGGCAAAGAGAACGACATTCAGCTTAAAAAATTTTCAAGGAGAGGCATCTGGGGAAAAGCAATTGGAAAGAAAATTTTTTCATGGGGAGGGCAACACCTGGAAAATAGTAATGGCTATAAGAGGCCCAAGGGTGATGCTAAATGGCAAATTGGATATATGTCTGTTGAGATGTTACGAGAAAAATATGACACTGGCCTCTTGTCACAGAGCAGGAAGAGAATGGCTCTTTCTGTTTGGCCCTAGCGAGGTAGCACCTGGGATGCTGTTTTTAGTTTTGGACACTTCATTAGTGGGAAAGTGTTGATTAGTATTTGGGAATTTGGAGGAAAGAAGCAAAAACAATTAAAAGCATTTATTTGACACAACCATTCAAAACCAGTTGCACAGAGGGAGAGAGGAGGAATGAAACTATTTATTTTGATTGTGTTACTAAGAAATTAGAGAAACCAAAGGTCTCTTCTTTCAATTTCAGCATAGAACCACTGATTGTTGGAGCTGGGAGGGACTTTGGAGATGAGTTTTGTAGACCTTAAAGTTCCTGGGCAGCGTTAAAATTCTGTAAGCTAGGTAGCTTGCCCTTGGGCTGTGCATTCCACAGAGATCTAGCAAGGGTCCCCTTAAACATAGATCTCATATTATTCTCCTTATTAAAATACCCCAATGAATTTCCATGGTATTTAAAATAAATTTAGCCTTTCAATAGGACCCATATC
>PVJN01007413.1:0-69935 GCA_004026805.1 Lasiurus borealis | reverse complement strand
GGGAGGGGTGAGCCAGGGGAGGGGTGGGCCAGGGGAGGGGTGGGCTAGGGAAGCGGTGGCTCCCCGGGGTCCTCACCAGTCGCAGAGCGGCCCGAAGATGAGCGCCCCGACCAGGAGCCCGGCCATGAACACGGACTGTGCGGTCTCCTTCAGGTGCTTCCGGTCGCACACCAGGTTGAACTGAGGCAGACACACAGGCAGGGGTGAGGCCAGGGGCAGCTGAGGGACACGACCTTTGTCATCTAGGCCGCCCACGACGGACGGCTCCCTGCAGCTGCCCTCGGTTCCCAAACTGTGAGTCAGGGGTACCGCAGGGAACCCGAGTGTAGCATGACACTTAAACCGGAGAAGGAAAATACTCAGCATCTGTGTGACATCACAGAAACTGCCAGCTCAGCTGGTTGTTTCCACACGGGGTCACGCTCCAGCCCTTTCCGTGGCATCGTACCCACGGGCAGCTGTGGTTTTGGCCACGGCCGGGAGAAAGAGCGAGCGCCGGGAGGAAATGGATGTGGGTCTGAACATGAGGGTGGATTGAGGACTGAGAAGCTGTGCCGTTCCCAATAGGACCCGGCATCCTCTTAGTAAGTAACTGTTTCTTTAAGAATGGAAGAAAACGTGTCCTTTTAATTTGTGTCTTTTCTTAAAAATATATTTTATTGATTTTTTTTACCCCCCCCGTCCCCCCCCTCCATCCCGCTCCTGCAGGGCGCTGGGCAGCAGGAGCTACGTGGGACCCAGGTCCTTGGCCAGTCCATGATGCCACGCTGGCCAAGTCCCACCCCCACTCTGAGCCCCATCCCGCCATCTAGGAAGAAACAGCGTGGGCTCAGATGCTCTCCGAGGGGTCTCCTTAATCAGCAGTGACTGGAGTGGGGACCCGTCTGCTCTCTGTCTGGTCCCTCCGGGAGAATGAATGGAGCCAGAACCAGTGACCTGTGCTCAACCGGACAAGCCCCGGAGCCAGGGGCGTCTCAGCATCCTGAGGCCAGCAGGAGCAGATCGGGCGAGAGAAGCGAAAGATCGGAAGCCGAGGCAAGGGAGCAGGAAGGCAGAGGGGCGGACAGGAGCGCAGCTTTGGGGAAACACAGGAAGGTGGGTACCCGGGGTTCACGCAGCCGCAGGCTGAGAACAAGGGAGGGCCAGGGATGCAGACCGAAAAACCAGAGGGAACGGGAAGAAAGGAAGGCCATTGGGCGGGAAGGCAGGACAGACAAAAGAACAGGCCAGCCGAAACTGGTTTGGCTCAGTGGCTAGAGCAGTGGTTCTCAACCTTCCTAATGCCGCCACCCTTTAATACAGTTCTTTATGCGGTGGTGATCCCCAACCATAAAATTTTTTTTTGTCACTATTTCATAACTGTAATTTGCTACTGTTATGAATCTTAACGTAAATATGTGTGTTTTCTGATGGTCTTAGGAGACCCTGCTAGCTGTTCTCGATCCACAGGTTGAGAACCGCTGGGCTAGAACATCGATCTGCAGACTGAAAGGTCCCAGGTTCGATTCTGGTCAAGGGCATGTACCTTGGTTGTGTACACATCCCCAGTAGGGGCGTGCAAGAGGCAGCTGATCGATGTCTCGCTCTCTCTCATTGATGTTTCTAACTCTATCTTTCTCCCTTCTTCTCTATAAAAAAAAAAAATCAATAAAGATATATATAAAAAAAAAGAACAGGCAAAAATGGACGGACAAATAGACGGGCAGAGATACCAGACAGAGGAAATGGATGGGGAGACAGAGGGGCCTCGAGGCAGAGGACAAAGAGAAAAACAGGGTAAAGTGGTACCTTGAGATACGAGTTTAATTTGTTCCGTAACCTTGAGGCGTGGGAAACTATAAGACGCTCGAGTCGAGGTAAACTGGTGGGTTCTATGCAGCTGGCCAATCCGTGCGATTACTCCTATCTCAACTGTTGCTCGTATTTCAAAGCAAAAATCGCTCGCTCCACGGCTCGTATCTCAAAAATCTCGTATGTTAGGGCACTCGTATCTCGAGGTGCCACTGTAATTGGCAAAAAGACAAACAGGCATCTCTATGGTCAACCCTTCGGGCAGAGGGGAAGACAGAGGCAGCAACACCAGTGACTGAGGGCAAAGCATGAGGCGGGGGAAGTGCCAGGCCCCACGCGGGTGGACAGCCAGCCAGCCCCCCAGGCAGCCTACCTCATTCTTGAGGGACAGGGGCCTGCCCTCGGGGTACTCCCAGCCCGCCTCGCAGGGCTGCGTCTTGTTGAAGCGGCCGCTGAGGATGTCCTCCAGGGTGGCGCCGTCGGGGGGCGGCCGGAACATGCGGCAGGGCTCGGGCTGGCCGGCCGCATCCAGGGGCAGGCTCAGGTTCCGCTGCTCGGCGGCGCTCAGGTTGAAGGTCAGGTTCCTGACCCAGGGCACGGAGCAGTAGTGCGGCTCGTCCAGGGCTATGAAGACCTGGCCGAACATGTAGAAGGAGCTCAGGAAGCTGGGGACGCTCAGCATCAGCAGCAGCTGCACCTGAAAGCGACCGAAGCCGCCGATCTCAGCCAAGACCTCGGCAAACTGAGCCATGTCTCCGGGTGGCTCAGCCCGTCCTCAGCCCCGGGCCGGCGGAGAGCCCTGCACCTTGGCCCGAGGTTCCTTGCTCCTCTTGGCTGTGATAAAGCGCCATTAATGTTTAACCCGCTGCACCTTCACACCTCGGCTCCCTGTCAAGGAGAGAAGAGGAAGATGATGGAAAAAAACAGTCCACGCGGGCCTGCAGAATCAGAGGGTGTTTTATGAGACACTGGCATCCCCAGAACCAGTGGTTCTCCACCTTCCGAAGGCCGCGACCCTTGCCTACGGTTCCTCATGGGGTGGTGATCCTCAACCATGAAATGTTGCTACTGTGATGCATCGTGAGGTAAATATCTGCATTTTCCAATGGTCTTAGGCGACCCCTGTGAAAGGGTCGTTCGACCCCCAAAGGGGTCGCAACCCACAGGTTGAGAACCGCTGACCAGAACCAAGGAAACCTCCAGGCCCAGCATCCCCCACACCTCCGCCAACGGCCACATCTTGAACAGCCCAGTTCAAACCCCTCTCATCCAAACAGAACCCAGATTCTGAGAGTGGCTGCAACGCCCAAAGGGACACAGAAGTCCCTGTAGCAACCAGCCCACACCAGCCATGCAGGGTCAGCCAGGAGCTGCAAGGACCCAGCCTGCAGATGATTACATCTGTCCGTGGACCCACCTGCACGATCATCTCCTTTCTCCTGTGGGTCCTGGTACAAAAAGGGATCTCCCAAAGATAAGGGCCCCCAGCTTTTACCCCCGGGGAGAAGTACCGGTGGTGTGTAACACCTGTCCACCCCGAGGCAGCACAGAGGTCAGGAGACCCACCGAGGGCATAAAAGCTTTTCATGTTCAGCAATGAAGACAATTCCAGAATAGAAGGCAATAACGGAGCAGCCTTGATTTTGATCTCTAATCAAGGAATCCATCACAAACACAAGGCCGAGATTAAAAACAAATGTAACTGCCCGGAGGAGTCACAGCGAACCTAGGCAATCTCAGTGACAACAAAAGAACACAGGATAGCCGAAACCGGTGTGGCTCAGTGAACAGAGCGTCGGCCTGCAGACTGAAAGGTCCCAGGTTCGATTCCAGTCAAGGGCATGTATCTTGGTTGCAGGCACATCCCCAGTAGAGGGTGTGTAGGAGGTGGCTGATTGATTGGGGGTGGCCCCTTCCCCCACTGGCCCCAGCTGGATCAGGGGCGGGCCCAGCCAGCCAACCTCCTTCAGCCCCTCCCCCACTCCACTCCCCACCCCTGCTGGCCTGACCTGATCAGCCCCCATTGAGGCGGGGCGGCCGGACCCCACCCATGCACAAATTTGTACACTGGGCTTCTAGTACTGGTATAAAGCTAACAAACCATGTACAAGATCTGTATGAGGAAAACTACAAAACTCTGATGAAGAAAAAAAAAAAAAACTAAAGGGAGAGAGAATTTATGTTCATGGATAGGAAGACTCAATATTGTCAAGATGTCAGTTCTTCTCAACTTGCTGTAGTAATTAAACATAATCCTAATAAAAACCCCAGTGAGTTATTTTATGAAAATTGACAAGCTGATTCTAAAGTTTATGGAGAGAGGCCAAAGAGCCAGAATAGCCAACACAATATTGAAGAAGAACTAAGTCAAAGGACTCTCAATTCTTGACATCAAGACTTACTCCAAAGTTACAAAACTCAAGACAGTATTGTATTAGCAAAAGAATAGACAAATAGATCAATGGAACATAATACAAACCTTAGAAATAGACTCACAGATTTAACTGATCTTTGGCAAAAAAGCAAAGGCAAAATAAAGGTAATCTTTTCAATAAATGGTGGTGAAACAACTGGACATCCAAAGGCAAAAATAAAAATAAAAAATCTAGACACAGGCCTATCCTCCAAAAATCAACTCAAAATGGATCACAGACCATAATGCAAACTGCAAAACTATCCAACTCTTAGAAGATGACATAGGCAAAAATCTATATGACATTGGGTATGGTAATGACCTCTTAGATACATCAAAAGCATAATCCATGAAAGAAGTGATTGATAAACTGGACTTCATTTAATTTAAAACCTTCAGCTCTGCAGAAAACACTGTTAGGAGAGTGAGAAGACATGCCACAGACTGGAAAATCGTATTTGCAAAAGAGATATTTGATAAAGATCCATTATCTAAAATAGACAAAGAACTCTTAAAAGTGAAGAATAAGCAAATGAGTAACCTGGCTAAAAATGGACTTAAAACCTTAACAGACACCTCACCAAAGAATATATTCAGAAATTCAGACCTAGCTGGTTTGGCTCGGTGGATAGAGTGCCAGCCATTGGACTGAAGGATCCCAGGTTTGATTCCAGTTAAGGGCACATGCTGGGGTTGTGGGACCGATCCCCAATTTGGGCCTGATCCTCAGTGGAGGCAGCTGATCGATGATTCTCTCTCATCATTGATGTTTCTCCCTCTCTCCCTCTCCTTGCTCTCTGAAATCAATAAAATACACACACACACACACACACACATTTTAAAAAGAACATATTCAGATAGTAAATAAAATGATGTTCAATATTGTCATTAGGGAATTGCAAATTACACACATGTATGAGGACAGACAAAAACTGTATTCACTGGTGAGAATATAAAATGGTATAGCCACTTTGGAAGAAGCTGGTGACTTCTCACAAAACCAGACATACTCCTTCTTACCATACAGTCCACAACTCGGTTCCCTGATATTTACTCAGAGGAGTTGAAAATTTATACCCACACAAAATGAATGATCATTGCAGTTTTATCCGTAACTGCCCAGACTTCGAAGCAACCAGTGAATGGATTAATAAACTGTGACACATGCAGACATGGAACATTATTAAGTGCTAAAACAAATGGACTAGCAAGCCATGAAAAGACATGGAGAAACCTTAAGTGCATATGACTAGGTGAAGGAAGTCATTCTGAAAAGGTTAAATACTGTATGATCCTAAAGATATGACATGCTGGAAAAGGCAAAAGTATGGGAACGGTAAAAAGATCACCAGTTGCCGAAACCCGTTTGGCTCAGTGGATAGAGCGTCGGCCTGCGGACTGAAAGGTCCCAGGTTCGATTCCAGTCAAGGGCATGTATCCTGGTTGCGGGCACATCCCCAGTAGGGGGCGTGCAGGAAGTGGCTGATCGATGTCTCTCTCTCATCGATGTTTCTAACTCTCTATCCCTCTCCCTTCCTCTCTGTAAAAAAAATCAGTAAAATATATATTAAAAAAAAAAAAAATCACCAGTTGCCAGGGACTGGAGGGGAGAGAGGGATGAACAGGCAGAACACAGAGGATTTCAGGGCAGTGAAACAATTCTGTACAATATTGTAACCATGGATACATGTCTATAACCCACTGAATGCACAACAGAAAGTAAATCTGGACTTTGAGTGATCGTAACTTAGCAACGTAGGTTCATCGACTGCCATAAATGTACTGCTCTGGTGCAGGATGTTGATAGCGGGGAAGTGTGTGTGTGTATGGATTCAGGGAGTATATGGAACTATACTTTCTGTTCAATTTTGCTATGAAATGAAACTTCTCTAAAAAATAAAGGGGTAGCCGAAACCGGTTTGGCTCAGTGGATAGAGAGCGTCTGCCTGCGGACTGAAAGGTCCCAGGTTTGATTCCGGTCAAGGGCATGTACCTTGGTTGTGGGCACATCCCTAGTCAGGGGTGTGCAAGAGGCAGCTGCTAGATGTCTCTTTCATTGATGTTTCTAACTCTCTATCCCTCTCTCTTCCTCTCTGTGAAAAACCAGTAAAATAAAGGGGTACATGAGGTGGCCAAAAGAAAGGATCTGTAGACGGCTGCACTGATCAGCACCACTCTCTCTTGACAAGATCTGACCATGTCAGCGAGAACGGGCGAGGGGAGGGGGCCGGCCTTCCATGCCCGTCACCCCACACACCATGGTCGCTCCTCTCCGCTCCCCACAACAGTCAGAGTTCACTCCGCAACCTGTTATCTTAAGAGCAAACCCAATCAGATCTGACACTGCCAATTCCAGGACTTAGTTCTGGTTACCAAGACCCACACGCAGTCCTGTCATTTCCCATGATTCCTGGGAAGGGAGCATCCTTAGGGAGATTAATTACCCAGGAGGGCGAGGAATGGAGGGGCCTAGAATCTTCTATGAAACCCCACCACTGACATACTCAGGTGTCAAAGGCAAACGGAGACCAGTTCAGGCCTGCTCTGAACTTTCCAAAAGGAACCCCCACGAGCTTGAAGCAAGCGTCTTTCCCCGCCCACATCCACAAGGAGAATCAGTGAGAAAAGATCAGGATGCGGAGTTCTCTATCCCATCCTGCCCAATTTCTTTGGGTGGATCCTCTCTCTCTCTCTCTCTCTCTCCCATTTGGGATTTCAGTTTTCCATGTTTACAAAGGTTTTGTAGATCACACACACACATTGTTTAATGTTTACGTGCACTTTCGCTTTTCTGCATTTGGAAGAAAAATTACAGCAGAGACTCGCTGACCCGCTTCCCCTCCCCACCTCCCCGCCACTAAAGGAAAGATTCCACCACAGACAATTAACTTTTTATTGATTAAAAATGAAGGAAACATGCAGCCAAATACAAAGTCAAAAAAAGGGGCGGGGGGTGAGTCAGATACTTTACATCTTCCATAATCTAGCACACGTCGTAAGGAGGGACCTCCACTTACTGACACACTATTATTCTAACCTCCACGTTATTCAACAGTAGCCGCTGGCTCCAGGCTCTGGTTCCAAACGTAAGCAAAAAACCCAAACAAACCCAACGGGCATCTAGAAACACCGGACGTTTCACAAACAGCATTGGACCGGGGAATCCTGGGGACCCCGGGAAAGGGGTGCCCCCTGCACCGCCCGCCACTCTGAGAAAGGAGCGAGGTCTCTCCCCAGGTCACGTGCTGCCCCGCCTGGGAAGTTTCCGTTATCTTCTCAGCATCACTGCGCAAGGGGGGTCCGCCGTGCAGCAGGCAGGAGAAATACCCCCGTCCAGCAGCTCGGTGACCGCTCATTCTCAGCAGGGCAAACCGTGAACCGGAAGGAAAGAGACCGCCCAGCCCCCCTCTATCCCCATGCTTGTCCCACGGCCGTGCCTGGCCCGCTGCCACCCAAAGGGAACGGCTGGCTGGCGACACGGGGCAGGAGGACAGGGTGCCGCCTACCCCCGGCCCGGGCCCTCCTCGCCTACAAACAGCGATGCCACACCTTCTGGACTCAGCAACAGGCAGGTCATGATGGGCTACTGGACACCAAAACACAGACTCTCGGTAAGCTACTGGACTTGCGCCAGAGGACACTGCCTCTCCCTCACACTTACTCCTACCCCCACATCCTGATTCCTTCTACCTGCATCTAAAAAAAATAAATACACTTTAAAAAAGAAAACCGGTGAGTATTTTCCCAGCAAGCCGATCCACCTTCTCTCCTCCCTCCCTTTAACAATCCTGCGTGGACCGTGGACTTTGGTGTCTGATCTGTCACCTACATTCCTCCCCACCCCCGCCTCACACCCATCCTCTCTCCTGCTCCCCAACATCCGCTCCCTTCCCAACGTGCCTCTGCCTCCAGGGTAGGCTAAAACCAGTAAAGCCATCTTGCTCCTCTCAGACCAACAATGCTGGACGGGCTGCAGCCGGTCCTAAGGGACAGCTCCCCCCACTTCCCCCCTCTTCCCGGGGCCAGAGCCCCCCTGTGTGTGTGGTGTTAAGGCCAGATTGAGGATCCCTTTCCCATACAAAACGGGTTCGGGCCTGTGAAACAGTAGGAAAAAAAAAAATCAACCCCGTTGATTATTCACAAATTGCATTATGAGTGCTCGTTTTGAAAACCTAAGGGATAATGTACACGGTTTCTGTAGAAAATCAAACGAATACTGGCTAGTCAGAAGTCCTAGGTGGCGGCACGTGTGGCTTCGCTCTCTGCCTGGGCCGGGGTCAGTGCACCGCGGGGCGGGGCCCCTCGGAAGGGTCAGTGCGGGCGAGGGGGGCAGAGGCCGGCTCCCGCCCCGGCGGCCCCCGTTATTGCTGTTTCCTCGGGCCCGATGGGGAGCGGCCGGGCAAACGGACGTTCACGGGAGGATGGAGGCGCAGTTTCTCTTCCATTTAACTTTTCAATTCTGAAAATAAATAACTTCCACCATGATATGATATGAGTTATGATTTTTGTGTTGTTTTTTTCTGCCCAAACACCGCGGCTGGGGAAATTCACTGGAAACAAGCCAATCCTGGGTCGTTTCTCTAAAACGGCTCCCAGGCCCACGCTGAAGGATCCGGGGGCCGAAGCGGACGGCAGTCGGGGTTTTGCACCAGCTGAAGTTAAGGCGAGCGACCCTTTCCCGGAGGGGATCCCGGAGAGGGCGCCGGAGAGCAGCTTCAGCAAAACGCGTTAGAAACATCCCGACGGAACGAGAAGACGGTGGAGGCTGCCTCCGTCTGAGGCTGTGCTTTTTCCTAACGAAGGGCGCCGGAATTCACATCAGATTAACAGAAAATCCCGAAATGAAATTCTCAACTTGCAGTCGCCACGTCGGTGGACGCGGAGACACCCCAGCGCGCCCACCTCCTGTCGGGGCGGGAGGGGAGGCAGCGCGAGGAAGCCCACCGCCGCGGCTGCCGTCCAGCCAGCGCGTCCGCGGAGTAAGGCAATGAGCTGAGGTCTCCTCCGGGCTGGGCCCGCCACGCGGCCACTCGCAGAGGGAGGGAGAGGGGGGGCGTGGAGGTGGACTAACGGGACTCGGGAAGGGATGCTGGCCACTAGTGATCCAGCTTTGCTTTCCCCTGTGGGAAAGGGGGGGATGCCAGGAGGAATATACAGAGAGACCTCTAAATCTCCTAGCTGGGCGTTTGTCGCCGGGTTCTTTGGCAGTAGTGGGGTGAGGCCAACGGAAGGACAGAGAGAGGCGTGTGTGGGTCTTCTGAGGCCTCCTCGTCCCAGGCTGTGACTTAGCTGATGCTGAGCTGGGCAAATCCGATCAGTTTACCGTCATCGGGAATATCCGAGCCTTCGACGCCAGAGGCCTGCGAGCCAAACAGAAGGAGAAGCTGTGGCTGCTTCTAAACAAATCACAGGGGGCATTAGAGCTGGTAGGGGGGTCGTGGGAACGCAGGCAGGAGGGGATGGGTCCCTGGGATACAAACGGAAGGCAGCTGACGGTGTCTCTTCCAGAAAGGATGGGACTAGAGTCACATTAGCTCCCAGTCTCTCCAGAGCACCGCCAAGGGCCCGGGGTGGGAGTTTTTCTGGGAGGGCAGAGAAAGAGGGGGGCACTCAAAGGGGGACTTCAGCCCAGCACCTTTAGGGGTGGCTAAATGAACACAACCCACGATGTTTTAACATTCTCATCGCCCAGCCCTGGCCAGTGTGGCTCAGTTGGTTGAACTTTATCCTGTGCATTGAAAGGTCACTGGTTCAATTCCCAGGCAGGGCACCCGCCCAGGTGGAGGGCACCATCCCCAGGTCGGGGCGTGTGCTGGAGGCAGCTGATGGATGTTTCTCTCTCTCCTCTCTTTCCCTTCCTCTCTCTAAAATCAATAAAAACACATTTAAATACACAGAGAAAAGTAAAATTCCCATCACCCAGGGAACATGGAAGTGGCCTGCAGGGGCGAATGGTGTGTAAAAAGGAAGGTGGTTTAAGGAGGAGGAGGCGAGTACCAGTTTGAAAGTGACCGATCGATTCGACTGAGGTTCTTCCACAATTTTCTGCAAATTAGCTGCCACTGTAATCAAACAAGCAGAAAAAGTAATGAGCGTAATCGGTCCATTTTCAACCATATTTTAAGAGCTTAAATGGCAGTTTGTGATCTCCTGGGCACAATTAAAATGGAACAGGAAGTCCCATCACTCCCCAAAGGAAAGTATCTTTTACACTCAACTCCAAGCCGCACAAATAAATCTCGAATCATCGTCAAAGGAACTTGCTTTAGGATGATGTATTAACTTAGGAAAGGCATTCAGGTTCAATAGGAACGCTCTGCCTATTCAAACCGTGCCCGTGGCCTGTTTCTGCTCTGCCCGGGAGCTAAGAATGGTTTAAAAGAGAGATCGTACATGACTATTCCTGTCTGGCCCTTTAATGATTTGCCTTACATGTTTGTCTTTCCCTCCGTCATCTGTCCCTAAGGCCTGACTGCATTTTCTTACTGCCTGCTTTTCCTACAACTAACTGAAGATCCTGCTTACCGCTTAGCTCCAAAGGTAGTGCTCAGCCTCCAACATGGGTTAGACACGGCCAAGCTTACTTTAGTTATAACTTTTGTCATCACCTCTACCAGTCTCCCAGCGACGTAGGTGGGCTTTACGCTATCATCAAAGGTCACAAAGCTAACTCAAGAGTGAGACTGTCTTTTCTGTAAGGGTCTGTCCCCAATACAGTGGTACCTTGAGATATGAGTGCCCTAACATACGAGATTTTTGAGATACGAGCCGTCGAGCCAGTTTACCGAGACTCGAGCGTCTCATAGTTTCCCACGCCTCAAGGTTACAGAACGAACTAAACTCGTATCTCGAGGTACCACTGCACTTATGTCAGCCAAGCCAAGCACCGTGCCAACAACCACTGAGACGCTCAGTGGAATCAAAGCCTGGGTTCCTCGGTCCTAAGGACACAGACAGACAGGGGGACAGGGCAGATCGGGGCGGAGTTACCTATGACCAAGTCCCTTCCATCGACCAGGCCGGCAGAGATGAGCTCCTGAGAGACGCCCTCCGCCGTATCTGCAAGGACAAAGCAGAGGGGCTCGTTTCTCGTGCGGCACGTCGGTGCCAACTCCCCGGGCAGGTGCGGGCCCTGCCCAGACTCCAGCTGCTAGATCCCCAGAACCAAGGAGGCGGGTGGAGGTCTTCCGCCCCCACATACAGGTTTGACCGCTGAGACGATCTCAACTGGGGGATTCTCACAGGTCTAGTGAGAGGGCAAAACCAATACAACTGGATAGCAAATGTGAGCTCCAGATGAAGACAGTTTTCTCAGTGATGGTGTCCTTTCAATGGCAGAGCGCTGACAGGGATGCTGCTGAGGAAACTGCCGGCCTAAAGGCAGGCCTGGCCTGTGCCTCCTGAGCTCTGAGACACGATGGCGAACCTGCAACATCCCCAGGGCTGATCAAACAGTGACTGCTGCCGAAACCCGTGTGGCTCAGTGGATAGAGCATTGGCCTGCGGATTGAAAGGTCCCAGGTTCGATTCCGGTCTAGGGCATGTACCTTGGTTGCGGGCATATCCCCAGTAGGGGGCGTGCAGGAGGCGGCTGATCGATGTTTCTCTCTCATGGATGTTTCTAACTCTCTATCGCTCCCTTCCTCTCTGTAAAACATCAATAAAATATATTTAATTAAAAAAAAAAAGTAGAGGGACTCCCCCTCTGTGCATCTGCACGTGCTCTCTTCGACAGTTAGTTGCTGATGATACGAGGCAGCAAGAAGATTAAACGTGGCTCAAAGGACAGGTCTCTGCTTGCTGCTGGCCACTCCCCCAACCTGAACCCTGAGTAACAAGGGCAATAAGCCATGTTCCAGGGTGAAGTTCATGGCCAGAAACTGCACCACAGGCTCAATGTCAGCCTCGGGAGAGATGCTTCTGGAAGCCTCGTTCCTTTCTTCTTTATTGTCAGGGGGATAACCATGTCCAGTGATAAGAGCTAGAACTTTGCCTCCTACAGATCCGGGTTTGAATTCCAGTCATGCCTCTTCCCAGCCAAGTTTCCCACCTGGCTCTTGATTTCATCCTCCACACAATGTGGGCAGTAGCCTTTATGTGGGGAGTTGTTTTGAGAATTTAATGAGGTCATATACATTATCAGAGCACAAGTCTGGCCAACAGTAACTGTAACTTAGAACGATACTAATTACCGTTTGTGTTATACAGATGACCACTGTACAACATGGGGGGAGGGCAGGGGCTCTGACACCAGTGCGGTGGGAAATTCTGGTCTACCCCCACAACCTACTACAAATAGCCTACTGCTGACGGGAAGCCTTACCAATCACATAAACAGAGAAGTAACACATATTTTGTATGTAACGTGTATTATATGCTGCAGTCTAATACTAAAGTAGAGAAAGGAAAATTAAGAAAATTATAGCCGAGACCGGTTTGGCCCAGTGGATAGAGCGTCGGCCTGCAGACTGAAAGGTCCCAGGTTCGATTCCGGTTGGGGGCATATATCTTGGTTTGGGCACATCCCCACTGTGGGGCGTGCAGGAGGTGGCTGATCGGTGTCTCTCTCTCATCAATGTTTCTGACTTTCTATCTCTCTCCCTTCCTCTCTGTAAAAAAAAATCAATAAAATATATTTAAAAGAAAAGAAAATTATAAGGAAGACCAAATGCATTTACAGTATTCATTGAAAAAAATCTGTGCAAAAACAACCCGCGCAGTTCAAACCCATGCTATGAAGGGGTCCCCTGGACTAGAGTTTCCAAATGAGGCTGGTTTCAAAGTGCGTTATTTTATCCATATGCCCCAAACCCTTTTAAATCAGGCATGTTTTTATCACCCCTTAACATAGCAAAACATACTTCAAGGACAAAACTTCACCACGCCCCTCACTAGACAAAGCAGCAGTGATTTTACTTCCCGGTTTGTGATGACTCACCTCTCCCAGGAGTAAATTCGAATCGAATATCATTTAGTTCTTTTTTGGAATTCCTAGGAAAAAAACAGAACGTATAAAATCAATTTCTGAATTGATGCACACGGACTCCGTTAACATATGTCAGGAGAGCTGTGCCTCAGATTGTCTTATTCCCAAAGATATGATTCGTCCTAGGGTTGTACTGGCCCTAACTGGTTTGACTCAGTGGATAGAGCATCAGCCTGCGGACTGAAGGGTCCCTGGTTTATTTCCGGTCAAGGGCATGTACTTTGGTTGCAGGCACATCCCCAGTGGGAGGTATGCAGGAGGCAGCTGACCGATTTCTCTCTCATTGATATTTCAAACTCTCTCTCCCTCTTCCTTCCTCTCTGTAAAAAAAAATCAATAAAATATATATTTTTTAAAATAAAAAATACAGACGAAACCGGTTTAGCTCAGTGGATAGAGCGTCAGCCTGTGGACTGAAAGGTCCTGGGTTCGATTCTGGTCAAGGGCATGTATCCTGGTTGCAGGCACATCCCCAGTAGGGGGCGTGCAGGAGGCGGCTGATCAATGTCTCTCTCATCGATGTTTCTAGCTCTCTATCCCTCTCCCTTCCTCTCTGTAAAAATATCAATAAAATATATTTAAAAATAAAAATTAAATATATAAGTGTTATACTGGTCCAGTTAGGAAGGCCTAGCCATCGCATGTGATGCTTCTAAAACTGAACTGCTCTCAGCTCTGGCCAGGCAGCAGCTCAGCCGGTCGGTGTCATCCTAATGCACCAGGCTGCGGGCTCAGTCTCTAGTCCGGGTACCTACAAGAACCAATTAATGAATGCGTGAATAAGTGGAACAAAAAACCTCTCTCTTTCTCCCTCCACTCCCCATCAAAAGAAAAATAAAGACATTTTTAAAAGTGCATTTACGAGTAGAAAGGGACTTTATAGCAATACAACATTCACAGCCATTCTGATAAGAATGCTCTGGAATCCTCATCCAACTACCTGCCAAGGGAGAGAGGGTTAAAATGAACAGATCGGCCAAAACCGGTCTGGCTCAGTGGATAGATCGTCAGCCTGCAGACTGGAGGGTCCCGGGTTCAATTCCGGTCAAGAGCATGTACCTTGATAGCAGGCACATCTCCAGTGGGGGGCGTGCAGGAGGCAGCTGATCGATGTTTCTAACTCACTCTTTCCTTTCCTCTCTGTAAAAAAATCAATAAAATACGTATTTAAAAATAAAATAAAATGAACAGATCTCCACCACGGCACTTCCTGCGAGCCATCTGCCACAACCCCACCAAGAAGCATCGATGTGGAGCACTTGCTGTGAGAAACAGGCCAAATTGCACGAGTTGAAGTTTCCCCTTCCTTTGTAAGAAGACGGCCTCTATTTGCTCTACCACAACCAGAAAGCACTCCGCTCTTGGGTTAGCTGATCTCAGAGTCCATGATATTTCCAGGGTCACAATTACAGGACTAATGTTCAGATAAGTCCACTGAGTGCTACTCCCCCAGTTCCTCAATTAAAGATCACATTCCCGCCAAGACCGGTTTGGCTCAGTGGATAGAGCGTCGGCTTGCGGACTGAGAGGTCCCGGGTTCGATTCCGGTCAAGGACATGTACCTTGGTTGCGGGCACATCTCCACTGTGGGGCGTGCAGGAGGTGGCTGATCGCTGTCTCTCTCTCATCGATGTTTCTGACTTTCTATCTCTCTCCCTTCCTCTCTGTGAAAAATCAATAAAATATATTTTTAAAGATCACATTCCCAATCTAAGCTGCCCACGTTGCAAATGCACCATGAGTGGAGAAACAGGAGAATGCACAGTGCACTGTCAGCATCCGGGTCCTCACGCTGCTCCTCTTACTTCAGAGTGGAATAACACACCTGCAAGCAGACGTGCCGAGGCCGGGGGACACGCACGCCTATCCGCTTACTCTTGGGCACAGACCATTGGAACAGGAGGAGAGAAAAGAGCGTGTTCAGAGCTTTCAGAAGACGAGACCAAACAGAAACGTCGACTGACCTTAGTCTCAGTACCAGGCTGATGGGGATCTTGGTTTCCTGCGAGCCTGCTCCTGACGACAGAGCCTGCAAAGCATCGAAAGGGAGAGAGTCACTGCCTGGACCAGTGAGCAGGGAGGCGACTACTGCGCATCCGCAGAGGAACGGTCCACGTGGCAGCCGTTTCTCCATCGCCAGGGGAGACCCCCTGGTCCCTAGGACGCCCCCTGCTGTGGGGGACATGCGCTCCAAGGCAGCCTGAGTCAATACGAGAGAGAGGATTCTCAACCCACAGGAAGGACACACACAGCCACTTCGCATTGTGTACTTTTCAGATCTGCTTCCCTCTGCCAGGGTGAAAAGCATCACGCGGGGTTCTTCCCTTTAAAAAATCTGCCAGTGTTATCCTATGGCAACACATAGGTAGGGTCTAAACTGGCTGCTCCTCAAAAAGCCCCCACCCCCAGCCTGGAGGTTTGGGGTCTCTTAAAGGCTCAACTAATCCTTTCTGAAAGCTGCCAGCCATCTCTGGCTTACACTCCTGCTTAAGCTGTACATAAAGTGAATCCAATCTTTGCTTGTTTTCTTTAAACACCGTATCTTTTCCCAGGCGACGGGCAGGAATGAAAGCCTGGGCGGTGAGGTTACAGGAAGTTAGCATCCGGATGAACCGGAAGTGCTCAGTGGTCTCCAAAGACAGACCAGAGAAAAAAATCACAACTTCCGTTTTTATTTCTCTCCCTCTAAAGTGTTAGAAATAAAAAAGAAACCTCTTCTATATAATAAGTGAACGGACTCTGAAACCCTGACCCTAACCATGGAGCACAAGCCCCGTGTTATAGACAGTATTTGAGGTTTCTTGAAAAAGGAGTGGGAGCTCCAGATTATGTGGATTGACAGATTACATTCCCTCATTTTAATAAAATCCACCCTCATAAAACTGACACCTATCTAAAAAAGAGTAATACTGGAAAATCATGGATTGTAGACAGTAACAATAACACAAACGTAAGTGAAAAAAGATAACAGTCGATAATTTTCTTAGTGTCAAGATAACTATCAGCTATCAGCTGCATTCTGAAGTTAAACATAATAAGGATCTAATAAAAAGCTGACAAGGACATTAACCCCCCAATTTTGATATTTGAAATATTTCCATTACATTTTTTTTTTTTTTTTTTGCTTAAAAACCTGTGTGATCCTTATATAACTCTTATCTGCATACTTTAAAACTGGGGGAAAGAATTCACACTTGTTTCAAAATCTACCAGGATATTGACCTCATTATATTAGGAGGGTCCCGCATTCCTCTCTGCTTTGACATTGCCCAGAGGCTAACCACTGACCATGCCCCCCCTTTACCTGAGCTGTTTTTGCTGGCTCTGCGGGGGGCGGGAGAGA
The DNA here is from genome assembly GCA_004026805.1 of Lasiurus borealis. Taxonomy (NCBI): domain Eukaryota; kingdom Metazoa; phylum Chordata; class Mammalia; order Chiroptera; family Vespertilionidae; genus Lasiurus; species Lasiurus borealis. Next base: position 53,402 of record PVJN01007413.1, on the reverse strand, counting down.
GACTTGAGTGGGCTGAGCAGGCGTCTGCCCAGCTGGCTGAGGTAGATGAGCAGAAATCTCTTCTGGAACTTGAAGTAAAGTGCCCACGGGTTCTGTTGTTGGAAACAGCTGGAACAGAAGCACAGTGAATGGAGGTCCTTGAATAATGTCTCATTCACGGCCACTGAGCAGGGCTGTCTGAACCTCAAAAAACAACGCGTTCTTTGCGTCTGGCTTCTTTCGCAACGGTTTGTTCGGTGATGCTGCAGCATATATTAGTAATTCACTTTCTTCTTCTTCAATATAGCAGTTCATTGTGTCATACTTACTTCCAGCTACATCTGTTCTGAGCCCTTTGCCCAGCAAAGTAGCACATTCAAAGTACAGAATATGCAATACAAAATTATACAAGGTACGTTTTTCTACGTCTAGGGACTTTCCATCTTATCCAATAAAGACGGAATATGATAATTGACCGTCACGCCCTCACAAAGATGGCAGCACCCACAGCCAATAAGGAAGGAATATGCTAACTTCACACCCTCAAAGATGACGGCACCCACAGCCACAAGATGGCGGCGCCCAGTCCCCTCAGCCCCCATCCGCCCAGGGCTGGCCCAAGGCACAGGCTGGCCTCGGATGTCAGCTGCCCAGCCAACGGCTGAGGTGCAGGCTGTCTCGGTGTCAGCTGCCCAGCTGCCCAGGGCTGCCTGAGGCTCACACTATGTACACAAATCTGGAACATACCGGTACCCAAAATGTATACTATATACACTAAAATAGTTGCTTTAAGCACAGGCAAGAACAAATTGGTTTAAGAGCAAGACGTGTTGCCAGTAACCAAATACTGAGCTCAGGATGCAGACTTTGCCAGATGGAAGAAGGTCTGACAGAAAGCACCTAAGAAATGACTCTTCTCTTCGGGTAATAAGCATAAGGTAGCCAAGCTGAACAGGATTCTAGAGTTCTCTACCACGAGGCAGTAACAGACAGTGAATCTATTTAACCAGAGAAGAGGCTAGGAAAAACTCCAAAAACTCCAGGTGGCATACACAAATTCCTGGCCGGGTTAATGCCAAAAGCTACTTTACATTTTATTCAGCCCAAGCCCAACAAGTACAGCGGTACCTCGAGATACAAGTGCCCTCTAACATACGAGATTTTTGAGATACGAGCCGTTGAGCGAGCGAATTTTGCTTTGAAATACGAGCAACATTTGAGATAGGAGTCATCGCAGGGATCGGCCGGCTGCACACGACCCACCAGTTTACCTCGACTCGAGCATCTCATAGTTTCCCACGCCTCAAAGTTACGGAACAAATTAAACTCGTATCTCGAGGTACCACTGTAATGCATAAAGCCAAATAAGCAAGGAAAAAGAGTCTGGCCCTCAGGCCAACTTTTACAGTGAGTGCAGTGGCACCAATTCACTGCAGAGGCTGTCCACTCAAACTCAGAATTGTTATCTCTGATCAAATTGTCTTTTTCAGGTTCTCATTCCCAACTGGACACATAAAAAACTAGAGGCCCGGTGCACGAAATTCACACACCAGCTGCCTCAGCCCTCGCAGCCCTGGCTCTGTCTGGGAGGTTGTCCAGACAGTCTCCAGGACGGTTGTTCCGCTGTTTGGTCTAATTAGCGTATTAGCTCTTTATTGTGTAGGGTTATATAAGATGCGCTTAACATTAAAACCAAACCCAAACAAAAGCCCGTACACTTGAACAATTCAATAATCTCAACCACTTACCTCGGAACTTGATAATTCTTTCACTCGAGGAGACTAAAAGAAATATAAAAAAAGAAGGCTTGTTAACTCAAAACTCGGGTTACTGAGTCAGTTCCAAACTGCACAGAAGGCTGAATCGCAAGGGAACTCCATTTCATTGTGATCCACACATTAACTCACCGGCAACGCTAGTGCAAGTTTTCTGGAAAAAGAAAACTGTCGTTGACTATTGGATTCTTTGTCCAGGGGGCCTGTACTTACGGTATCTGAAGAGCTCACAACTTGCAGTTTATAAATAAACATAATAAGACTGAGTTCTCAGACAGCAGGAAGGTCACATTTTCAAAGCACAACTGTCTACTAATAATGCATATATTATGTGTGTAATATACCAGACCAAGTGTCAACCTTCAAGCTAATATTTAATAATTCTCTACACAGGGTAAGTATGATTATGGGCTTTAATGAAGAAAACTCTGGAGCCAAAATTGGAAAAAACAATTATAATCTACCATGTGAAAATCTAAGCTAAAGTTATTTAATAAATCAAAACAGTTAGTAGTAATTCTAGATACTATTGGGGAATAAAAAATTTTCTCTCTCTAAACAAATACCAATTTATGGTAAATTCTACCAAACATGGATTTAGACTTCTTAAAAGGTATGTTTGGGTTTGTTTTAAAATTCTCATCACCATTTTATTAAGGAGAATCAAGGTTTAGGTAATAGCCAATGTATCACAGCAAGTATATGGCCAACCTCAAACCTTGTTAAAAAAAAAACAACACTTTATATTTGAAAAAAATGTCAAACATACATAAAAAAATACAAAGAACACCAGTGTACCCTTTACCCACATTCACCTATTAATAGTACTTTACTATTTTACATCTACTTTATTGTTTCAATGCTCACTCTCTTTTTATATATACACATATATAATACACATAATATATATTATATATTTAGTATATTATATATTTATAAATTAATAGATAACAGTTATTAATAAATAGCTGTTTACCCCTGAATAGTCACTGTATTTCTTAATAGGGATATTCCCTTACATAACACTACTGAAGTTAAATTTTACAATATTTTTATTTATCATCCATAATCCAACTTTTCAAACAGACCTCATAATATCCTTTATAGACTGTTTTTCTTCCAGTATAAGATGAACTCTAGGACTGTGTATTGCAGTGAGCAGTCACGTCTCTTTAGGTTGCTTCTATCTGGCATATAAATATTTTTGAAGAATACCCTCCCACACACTTTATTTGACTAGAACGCTCCTGATCTGTGGTTTGTCTAATGGTTCCTCTTGGTTTAGACTAATTATATGAAATGGAATTCTCACAGTGTTAAATCCTTCCTAGGGTTTCATAGCTTAAGGAAGCACACGCTCATCTGCCCCTCATTAGCGATGCTAATTTTAATCATCTCTCCAGGGCAATTTTTGATTTCTCCAGTATGCAGAAACTATTTTGTATCTTGCAAATGAAAGGCACACTTTAATTAAAACCATGTAAATATCTTGCTCATCAAAATATTCTTCTATATTTAGCATCTGTTGACGATCCTTGCCTGATCTAATCTTTATGACTGCTTTATGGTGGCTGTAAAATGGTAATTTTCCCTCTACAGCACTCCTCAACATTTAGCAGTCAGCACTGGCAGTTCACTACAATGAAAAAACAAATCATTCCTTCCCCCCATTTATTGTTGTGGACTCAATAAATTATTTATAATTTATTACTGCACTTATGGTTTTAATGGTTAAATTCTGACTGATTTGGCCACTGGGAGATCCGTCGACCAGGCTCATGTATTATTATAATTTTTTCTTTTAATAAAAAATATTTACTTTCTGACAAAAGAAGGTATTCTAGATTCATCTTGTATATTCTCTGTGTAAGCCCTGTAATCAGCTGTTTCCCCAAGAAACCTTCGTTCTTAAAAGCAGGCAAAATATACCACTGGCCACTACTCATCCCACAAAAGGTTCTGACCAGTCAAAGCTACAATGACCTCAAATATTAGTATTTCCCACACACATTGGAGACTCCAATAACATGTATATTATGCTGCTTAATGTTTGTATTAGCTCACTGATTCTCTTCACTTTTTATAAATTCTTTTCTCAGTTTCATTTTGTAGCTTCTATTGCTAGCCTTCAAGTTCATTCATCTTTTCTTGTACAGTGTCTAATCTGCTATTCCCATCCAATCTATTTTCTACCTCAGATATCACAACAGTCTATAAATCTAATGTTTCCTATTTTCAGGTTGAGCCCTAAAATCAACTTGGGGCATTAAATTTGGGCAACAGTGATAAAATAAATGAAAACAAATCCCTATCTTCATTTTGCTTCTAGCAAAAACTAGCATATACATACATACATCATCATCATCATCAAAGATGTATCAACGAGATATAAAAAGAGATGAGATGCACTATTAGGATGTTTCTATTAGTAGTCTTTCACGGTCACTAATCTTTTCTTTGCAATGCATAATTAGCCATCAATCCCACCCAGTGTATGTTCATCTTAGACATTGTAGTTTTCATGTCTAGACTTGGGTCATCTTTTGTATGTGCCCTAAATATTATCATATTCAAGCAGACCTGCCAGTTCACTTCTCTATGTAAAATCAATTGGGCTCCAGATGTTGATAAGTTGTTCAAGAAGATTCTAACACTAACATTTGGATTTTTTATATTTTAGGTGGGTCGGTGAGCAGAATTACAGAATTAGTATTATCTCAAAGGCTTCAGACAAAAGATAGCACTCTGGCTGAAGCAGACAGTTTCCCCAGACTTACCCTGAGTTGTGAAATTGCTGCTTTGCCTTCCTCACTCTCTTCATCAAACTCATCATCACTCCACTCCCAGCCGCCATCTTCCGTCTTATGGAGACGGCCACTGGAACCTGGGACTCTCCGAACCTGCTCAGTGGAAGAGAGACACAAGTTACGATAATGCTGACATCTATTACATAGAAAAGTCAATCATGTTCTCCTCTCCTTATACTCCTGCAACACAACAGGGATCCTTCTCCCTGTAAGGATCCTCCAGCCCTCGCTGGCTCTGCTGTTCATCATCTCCATGCTTCCTTTACTCACAACCATACGTTCCCTATGCTTCTATGCTCTGAACTCGAACATCCAAATCCTTCTGTGAATCACAATTTTATTTAAAAATCACAATATACCTGTGCAGTTTTAAGAGCACTACAGCTGTGTAAGTTTTGTTAAGAAAAGCAACCATCTCATATCTTTCATCCTGTTCACCATAAGCAACCATTTTCAGCTCATTTTAGCTTATTCTTTTGGATCTTATTTTCATCTCTCTGTGTAACATGGTCTCACTATTACCCATGGAGTTGTTTGATTTTAGAAATTACCTATTGGACTTCCCACTGTGGAAGTTGAGAATTTAACCCTATTACCCACTCTCTACTCTTTTCTCAAAATATATTATTTTGGTTAAATCAATATTCAGTGTTTACATAACCTGATTACATAATTGATATGGCTGAGCCTTACTGTACATTATAATTACTTTTCTTTCCTGCATAAGACTTTTGTTTTCCCTGAAGCTAATACTTGCTGAGCTCTATGTACTAGTCAAATTGACCCCCCGATTCTCCCCCAGCTACGTCAATCTTCTCCCAACACGTTCACACACGTTCGGTCTTCCGCATCTGTGGCATCTTCTCCAGGAAGACTGCAACCCGAGCCTCCTGTTCTGCTCCCCCAGGAAGGGTTCACTCCGGCGCTAGTACCTCTGATCTCACTCTACCATCACCCAGAGGAGCATGCTTTCTCAATCACGTGACTTCCCTATTCTTTTTTTTTTTAAATATATTTTATTGATTTTTTACAGAGAGGAAGGGAGAGGGACAGAGAGCTAGAAACATCGATGAGAGACATCGATCAGCTGCCTCCTGCACGCCCCCTACTGGAAATGTGCAACCAAGGTACATGCCCTTGACCGGAATGGAACCTGGGACCTTTCAGTCCGCAGGCCGACGCTCTATCCACTGAGCCAAACCGGTCAGGGCAGACTTCCCTATTCTTGGTGCAGGCACTTCCTCCACTATTATTAGCTTGGCTCGCTTACTCAAGCCGTGCATTTCTAAACGTATCTTTATCCCATCTCTGCATTCACTGACAGTTTGCCTGCTGAGAGAAAGTCCGGGTCAGAAATTCATGCAAGAGTAGCCTTCCTTCCCCCGGCTGCCGGCACCACCTTCCCTCTGGCGCCCAGGATCCGGGCTCCCCTCACAGCCCCAGCTACATCTGGAAAGCCGTCTGGAAGGCCGTCTGGTCTAATTAACATATTATGCTTTTATTATTATGGATTATTATAGATAATTCATATACCATACAGTTAACCCCTATAAGGTGTAATTCAATAATTTAATTCACAGTTGTAAAACCATCTTCACAATAAAATTTACATTATTTTCATCACTTCCTCCCCACCCCACCCCCCCAAACCCACACTCATTATCAATCACTGCCTATTTCTTTAAAATCCCTCCAGTCCTAGCAACCACTACTCTACTTTGTCTCTATAAATTTTGTCTCTATAAATGTCTGAGCATTTCACATAAATGGAACCTCACAGTATGTGGCCTTCTGTAAGTGATTTCTTTCAATTAGCATACTTTTTAAAGGCTCCTGCTTGTTATGGCATGTATTAGTATGTCATTCTTTTTTTTTTTTTTGCACTAAGCAGATACATGACATGTTACATATCCATTCATCAGTAGATGGACATTCAGGTTGTTTACACTTTTTAGTCATTATGAATAAAGCTGCTATGAACATTTGCGTACGTATTTTTGTGTGTACATGTTTTCAGTTCTCTTAGATATGCCAAGAAGTGAAACTGTTGAGTCATATGGCAGCTTTGTTTAGCCTTTTGGAGAACTGCCAGACTACTTTCGAAAGGGACGGTACCATTTTACATTTCCATTGATGTGTGAGGGTTCCAAGTTCTCCCCATCTTTCTCAATATTTGTTATTGTCTGTCTTTTTTATTACAGTCATTCTGGCGGATATGAAGTGGTATCTTCAATACTTTTGTGTGGTGTGAGGAAAGAGGCCAATCTCACAACTCACTCTGGTAGTTGCAAATAGTGATTTAACACAGTTTGGAATTCATTCATCAATGGCAGATAGCAGAGTAATGTGGAGGCATTCAGTAGATTAATGAATATATCAATGAATGCTAAAGAAAGGGCTGAAAGGTAATGAGTAATACTCAGACTGTTAACTAAGTATTACTTTTTTCTTTTTATTGATTTTTTTTTTAGAGAGAGAGAGAGAGTGAGAGAAACCGATTGGTTGCCTCCTGTTTGCACCCCAACCAGGAACTGAACCTGTAACCTGGACAGGTGCCCTGACCAAGAATTGAACCAGTGACCTTTTGGTTCATGGGACCATGCTCAACCAACTGAGCCACACCAGCCAGGGCAACAAAGTATGACTTTCAAAATGCACAAGTAAATCTACTCAAAGCTATTTCCCAGGGAAACCAAGTTAAATACCCACCTTTTTAGCTCTTTCAGAAATGGTTGGTGCTCTCTGCAATAATTTTTCTTGAAGAAATTCTTTATTCTGGAGAGGAAAAATAAGTATTTTTTTATAACAAGTTTTTATCAACAAAGAAGTTTTTATTAAAAAAGAAATTAAAATGTGACAAATTAACTATTTTATAAAGAAGTTCAAGAAGTGCTTTCATTTTTTTATTCTGAAGCTCCTTTAGGATATTGCTAACATGGGTTTATAAACTGAGACAGCTTTAGTGTATTGTTAGGAACATTATCTATGAAAAGTTTGCTTTATACCATATGTCCTTTAGGATCATGGTCCCATACTTCCAACTAAGTAACATCCCACTTATCAGACATCTTTAGGAAATAAGACATTTAGTAATTTAGTAATAAACCTTGAAACGAGAGTTCAGTATTTTTCATAGATTATATTTATAATGGCAAAATTTAACATTCATTGTTCTGTTATAAGTTTAATCTGCTGACATTTAAATTAATTTATATGAAAAATAAATTTACTTATTCTAAATCATGTACCTTAAATACCAAAGACTGTATAAATAGCACCATCTACAATTATTTGATCTACTATTACCATTTTCTAAACACAATCATATTAACATAGTACAACTTTCTGAGCAATGAAGCTACTTTAGGTAACTGAGGAAGATAAAATGAACACAAAAATCAGAAGTTAGGAATTCCTACCTTTGCTTTTTGGAAAAATTTGTTCCTCAACAATTCTGCTGCTGTTGGTCTAAAACCAGAAAAGAAAGTTTTTATAGTTTAATTCAAATATAATGTGGGTTTTTATCTTCAAAACTGAGAAAGTGATGTCTTAAGCAGTAAGATAAAATCAGTGTACTCTACTTTCCTTAACCTGTTTAAAAAAATAAAGTAGGATAAACTTGGTATAAGGCCCTGAGTAGAAAAAATTCATGTAGAAATGCCCTAATAATAATTACTGTAGGTTCTCTGACAAAGTCATTAGATGAAATTTCTTTTTGGAAGCATCTTTTCTCAGTGGCTTCTAATACATTTGCTATTTAATATTATTTCCAAGAAGTAGGATAGAAAATGTTTACTTTAGGCACAAAAATACATCTAGGTATAACAGAAATGGCTATTCAGGCCGAGGAGGAAAAAATGGTGGTGGAATAGACAGACGTGTCCCGAGCCTTGTCCCAGAGCAGATAGAAAGGACAGCTGAGGGTCGCCCGGGCAGTGTTTGTCGGTGAGTTGAGGGACAGCTTTACTCCAGGAGACGGTGGGGGACTGCTGGACGGGGCTCCCCTGACCGGACAGACCCCGCTGCTGCTGGGTTCCGTCCTGGAGCAACGGGCTCAGACACGGAGACCGCACCATATTGAAGGGGAAATGGATGTTCTCAGAAGCCTGAAAATCTACAACTGCAGCACCCACCGAACAGCTGCGAACCAGAGAGCACCGGTCCCCAATTGACACAAGCATGTGGATTCAGAGGAGCTCCACACTCCACCATGGAAAGGTCCGATCTCGCCTGGGATAAGGTGAGGTCTCTGCTCCCGGCAGGAGAGAGAAACCCACGCGCTGCGAAAGCTGGAGGACCGGGGAAGTCTGTGCCTAGAAAAATCTGTGGCTGTTGAGGCTGGTGTGATCCATGAATGTGGAAGGGGGTCCTCAGAGCTGCTATCAGAAAGGAACTCTTAAAAGCAACCCATTTTGATCTGACGCAAAAGGACAGCCTAAAAATTTTAAAAGTGTGCCGGCTGCTTAGACCCAAGAGGGAAAAAAGACTGCACAGACTTGCACGCAGCCCCGGAGTTCACACACTTTTACACTGGCTCTTTTGTTTTTCTTTCTTTTTTCTTTTTCCTTTAATCCTTGTTTCTGATTACTAAGCCCAATGCATAGGGACACCCCTAAGAGACTGCAGGGGAAAGTTGTTTTTCTGGAACATGAGGATCAGAGCGGGGAATGATCATTACAGAACCAGCTCTGGGGCAACCACTCGCACAAACCAGAATTGAGTGCCACAGAGAAAGCAGGATCTCAGCATGGGCTAGAGAGGCCCTATAGACCGGAAGTCAATCCAGAAACACTGCCACCCAGGGGCTGACTCACAAATTGACTCTTGTGTAAACACAAATAAAGGAATAAAGAAATTCAGACACCCTTCCTGCTTCAAACTCAGGACTGGCTTACAACACTGAGGAGCAGTGGAGCACAGGGACCTGCAATACTGTCCGGACTGGGAAACAGGCGAGCCAAACAGAACAGTAGAGGAAGTGACTATTCCCAAAATAAACCACTTTTCATCGCCAGTCACAATTCGGTGCAAAAGAGACTTTCTTTTGTGCCACTGAAGTAACATCTTACTGATGACTTTTCGATTTCCCATTTGTCTTTCGTTCAGTTGAGGTGGCACCCATTTTCCTTCCTTTAAAATCTTTCCCATTACTTGTAAACAATCAGAAATTGTTTGCTGAGCAACGTTTAATCTTTCTGGAAGTTGTTTTTGAGTTTGACACGCATCTTCATCCAATAATGCTTGTAATTGTTGGTCTTCAAACGTTTTTGGTTGATCTGGATGTTCTTTGTCTTTCACATCGAAATCATCACTTTTAAAGCATTAAACCAGCGTTCACAAGTATCTTGAGATGGAGCATGTTCACCATAAGCTTCCCAAAGTATTCAGCAGCGCTTTTCTTCAAAATAATGAATTATAACTTCCTGCAAATGCTCTTTTTTTGGCACGATATTCTACGTTTTGAAGTGTAAAAATATCTATGATAACACTTTCAGCAAACTTGACATATGAAGTTTTGAAGCTTATTGTCAATACAACAAAATAGCACACATATCAAATTGCATATATATCAACATATGTATAACTCCATCTATTGAAAAAAATCCGCATTATTAACTGGTACACCTAGTATATATGTGTGTGTGTGTCTATTATATACACACACTGAACTTTCTATCCTCTAAATGTTCATCTCTCTTTCATATCCATAAATAATTCTTTGTGCATGCATGTATGATTCCTAGTAACACATTAGATGAAGAGAAAAGTAAGCCTTAGCTGGTATTTACCTTTTTTCTGGATCCTTTTGAAGGCACAATGAAATCATTTTTCTAAATGATTTTCCGTATTTTTTCAGCATTTCTTTATCTTGAACACCAGTTTCCAAAGAAGGAGGATCATTCTGCAGTGTCAGCATCAAAACCTGTAAGAATTTTCAATACAATATAAACTTCTGAAGACTCAGTAAAGTAAAATTAAATATGTGGCCACGACATTTTAATATGGACAAACCCCAACATACGAGGAGCAGATATTATTTTCTGAACGTTCAGAATCCAGAACCTAGACCAGTTGTTCAGAATCCAGAGTTTGCCTACCAGACACACTGTATGTCCTTTGATTAGAGTCCTTTCTGCATGTCTTCTGTCCCAACTCCTATATTGCCAACTACCTTTAAAAAATTAAAACTATAGCAAAATTCAGAATGCAAACTTGCTGACCTTACCTATTCATGGCTCTCTTTCAACTCGACGCTTTGTAATCTGCCTTCTCTTCCCAGAACTCCTCAGACCGTTCTATCACTGAAATCACTAATGATGTCCTAGGTAACAAAGCTGGAGTCTTTTCTCGCTGTTCCTACCTTCCCCCCAGCAACTGACAATCTTGACTATCCTGTCCGTCTGTTCCTTCTTGGACTTTCACAGCAACATGCTAGCTTAATGCACAGAGATGCCGGTAATGAAAGTCATTTTTATGTGATGGGACTTTGGGTGATTTTTTACTCTGCTGTTTGACTATTTTTATAAAAGCACAGCCATTTTTCTACACATAAAGTCAACACTAAAAAATAAAAGGAGGCTACAAGCAGAATTATTACTTGCTTTTCAGAAATGGAATTACTAAAGTTGGTGATAGTTCTCGTTTTGAGCAAATAGGTTAACTTGTGGATGTCTGTCAATAATTGCAGGAGTCACTGACTATAATAAGTAGAAAGCAAGCCTTATCCTGAATCATCAATCTTTTTATTTTATTTTATTTATTTTTTTATTATATTTATTGGGGTGACATTGGTTAATAAAATTAAAATTTCAGGTGTATATTTCAATAATACATCATCTGTATAATGTACTGTGTATTTATTACCCCAAGTCAACCTCCTTTCTAATAATAAGCTATTTCTGCCCTGGTTGGTTTGGCTCAGTGGATAGAGCGTCAGCCTGCAAACTGAAGGGTGCCAGGTTCAATTCCAGTCAAGGGTACATGCCCAGGTTGCAGGATGGATCCCCAATAGGGGGCATGTAGGAGGCAGCCGATCAATGATTCTTTCTCATCATTGATGTTTCTATCTCTCTCTCAACCTTCCTCTCTGAAATCAATAAAAATATCTATATCTATATCTATCTATCTATCTATCTATCTATCTATCTATCTATCTATATAAAAGACTAATATGTAAAGTGTCCCCTTGGGAGTTTGACCAGGCGACTGGGAGTTCAATCGCTCCCTATGATGTGCCTTGACCACCAGGAGGCAGCACAGAATGAAGGAAGGCCCCAATCAATCCATGAAGGAATGCCCAATAGACCCTGATCACTGGCCAGGCTAGGAACCCTACCCGTGCATGAATTTCAAGTACCAGGCCTCTAGTTTAAAAATAAGAAAAATAAGCTACTTTTTTGGTTTAAAATCAGCCTCCCACCTTACAGTTATATATTTTAAAAAATATTCTTAATATTTTGTGCATATCCACTTTCTCCTAGGAATCTTCGACCTTTAGTCAAATTATAACCTTAAATGTTACTTACCTTTCACAGAATCAAAACTGAACCCATCAAACATATAGGTCAATATACATGTACTCAGTGCATGAAATTCATGCACTCAACTTGGCCTGCATCTTCTCACAGTCCAGAAACCCCTAGGGCAGTGGTTCTCAACCTTTCTAATGCCGCTTACCCTTTAATACAGTTCCTCATGTTGTTGTGACCTCCAACCATAAAGTTATTTTTGTCGCTACTTCATAACTGTCATTGAATCGTAATGTTATGAATCGTAATGTAAATATCTGTGTTTTCTGATGGTCTTAGGTGTCCCTGCTAGTGGTTCTTAACCTGTGGGCACGACACACAGGTTGAGAACTCATGCTGTAGAGGCATCAGACCCTAATATCAAACCAGTCAGCGTCACAAGACAGTCATCATAGAAAGAGGACCGCTACCATGTACAGTCATTCACTACCAAACGCCAAATACCTATCACAGATTTTAACTGCTACAGGAGTAGAAGGAACGCAGGGCAGAATTCCATGAGTGCAAACGTCAGATGAAGAAGGTTCTAAAATGGAACTGGTACAGAAGCTGGGTGTAAGCCTCACCTTCATTGGCGGATACTTATGATAAGGAGCAGCCCCTGTGGCCAGTTCAATCGCTGTGATCCCGAAACTCCAGATATCGGCTTTGAAGTCATACCCTCGGACCTGTAGGAAATGGAAAGATGTACGTGATTACCTTCACCGGCCTCAAAGCACTTTAAAAAAGTAGCTTCCAGCATGTGTCAAGAAACATGGAAGTGTTCATAAGCTTTAAACCAAGCATATAACCTAAGTTAGGCAAAAGCTAAATATACTTGGAAACAGGGAAATAAAAAGGCAAACTGAATGAATGTTCACCAATAGGAAGTCGTTAAATATGGTACATTCACTTAAAGAAATATTATATAAGTAAACAAAAGCAAGATTAATAAATTCCATATGGAAATATGAAAAACACCTGCGATAAAAATATAATATTGGTCATAATGCCTGCTCAGTGTTGCTCAGTGTTGCTCAGTGGTTGAATGTTGAACTATGAATCAGGAGGTCAGGGTTCAATTCCTGGTTAGGGGGTGTGCAGAAGGCAGCCAATTAATGATTCTCATCACTGATGTTTCTATCTCTTTCCCTCTCTGACATCAATATAAATATACTTTTTAAAAAAGATTAGGTCATTTAATTTGTATTAAGAAAAATATTACTAAACCAATCCTCATTATACCAGTATTATTCCTTAGGTTGTCTTTAATATAAATCCTAGTTGCATATGTCGTTCGTAAAGTCCTAGTTTCTTTTTGTTTTTTGTTTTTAAGGGAGGACAAAAGTCTTAACCAAGGAAGAGATATGTGTATTTCCACACCTAACCTAGTACACCAACAGAAGCAAACAGTACTCAGTGTTTATCAATTTCATAAAAAAACCCTCAACCATCTTAAAACCCACAGTACCTGCTCCATCACTTCGGGTGCCATCCAGCAAGGGGTCCCAACAAAGGTCTTTCTCACTTTATTCCGGGTAATATCGCCACCAGTCGCTAAAAAAGCACTAACTCCGAAGTCTGAAACAGAGAAAACAGCAGCAAGGTATTAAAAGCGCAGTAAGTAACGTAAACGAATAGGAAAATAACATAGTGTAGTTACAGTTCTATATGCCACAGCATAACATCTTCTGTTCTTCTTGCTCACCTTTCTTTTCCGGTGTGAGAACAAAGCATGTTTTAATCAAGTAGAAAAAAACAAAGGCCAGGGCGCGGGCATGGCTGCACGAGAAGCAAAAGGCATGCATCCCGGCAGACACGGGCCAATCAGAGAGGGAGCTGAGCCTCTGCGGAATTTCTGGACCAGATTACAGCACAGCTTAACAGGTCCTTCACCCACTCCTCTCCTCCTTGACACAGCATCATCATCTTAGATTTCCCTCCTGCTCCACTCTATTCTTTTCACTTTATCCTCCCAAACTGAAACCGCATACTCATCTATAATAATAAAAGCGTAGTATGCTGATTAAACCAGACAGCCGAAGGACCTCTGGACAAAGCCAGGCAAACAGTCACGGACGGCTGCGAGGGCTGAGTCCCTTGCACAAATTTCGTGCACCAGGCCTCTAGTCTCTTTATAATAAAAGGGCAATATGCTAATTAGACCAGACGTCATTCCAGACGAAGCCAGGGAAGGCCTCTCTTGCACAAATTTCACGCACCGGGCCTCTAGTGAAACATAATTCCCCACTGCCCTCTCCACAAAAGAGATATGTGTCTCTATGATTCTAAGTACCTCATATAAGTGGAATAATATAGCATTTCTCTGTTTATAATTGACTTATTTCACTTACTCTAATGTCCTCAAGATTCATCCATGTTGTAAGGTATCAGAATATCCTTCTTTATAAGACAAATAATATTCCATTGTCTGCATATTCCACATTTTGTGTATTGATTATTTCACTGATGGAACACTTGGTTTGCTTCCACGGTTTAGCCACCATGAATAATGCTGCTATAAAAACGGTGTACAAATATCCGTTTGAGCACCTGCTTTCGGTTCTTTGGGGTACGTGGATCCAGAAGTGGAACTGCCGGATCATAGAGTATTTTTAAATGTTTCAGGAACCGCCATACTGTTTTCCACAGTGGCTGTACCATGTTACATTTCCACCAACAGTGAACTAGGATTCCGGTTTCTCCATATCCTTGCTACTTTCCGGGTTCTGGGATTTTCTTTTGAAAGCCAATCCTGGTGGATCTGAGGTGGAATTTCCTCGTAGTTCTGATTGCATTTCCCTGATGATTAGTGAGGTTGAGCAGCTTTTCATGTGCTGACTGGCCCCTTGTTATCTTCTTTGGAGAAATGTCTATTCAAGTCCATTTTTAAACACCTTGTCTTTTTGATGTTGAGTTTTAAGAGTTCTCCGTACGTTCTGGATATTATTAGTCTCTATCAGGTAAATGACTTGCAAATCTTTTCTCCCATTTAATAGGTTGCCTTTTTACTCTTTTGGTAATGTCTACACACAAAATTTTCAATTTTCATAAAGGCCAATTTGTCTTTTTCTTCTGTTAAGTCATGCCGTTGGCATCATATCTATGAAATCCCTGCCAAATCCAATGTCATAAAACTTTTTTTCTCTGTTTTCTTCTTAGAATGTTATTGTTTAGGTTTTACATTTCAATCTTAGATCCATTTTGAGGTAATTTTTGTATTCGGTGTTTGATAAGGGTCCAACTTCATTCTCTTTCATGGAAATATGCAGTTTTCTCATCACTATTTGTCCTTGAATAGACTTGAAATCTTGGTCAAAATAATATATAGGGTGGGCAAAAGTAGATTTACAGTTGTGAGTATGGGAAATAAAATTTATTCTTGCACTATTATTTATTAACTAGAGACCCAATGCACGAAATTCATGCAAGGGGAGGCCTTCCTTCCCCTGGCTGTTGGGACCAGCTTTGCTCTGGCCACTGGCAGGCACTTGAGACCTGGGCTTTGTCCAGAAGGATGTCCGGAATGACATCTGGTCTGATTAGGATATTACCCTTTTATTATTACAGATGATTGTATTTTTCCATACAACCAACCATAACCTCTTTTGCCACACTCTGTATGTGAGGCTTTATTTCTGGATCTCTTTTCTATTTCATCTGGCTCCGGCTATCTTTATGCCCATAACATTCTATTTTTTAAAAAATATTTACGTCTTAAATGATTTCATAAAGGGAAAGGGAGAGATAGAAACATCAATGATGAGAGAGAATCGTTGATTGGTTGCCTCCTGTACTCCCCTTACTGGAGATTGAGCCAGCAACCTAGGCATGCGCCCTAACCGGAATTCTAACTGTGACCTCCTCGTTCTAGGTCAAGGCTCAGACAATGAGTCATACCAGGGCATACGTGACATACTACTTTTATTACTGTCGTTTGCAGTAAGTCTTAAAAACAGGAAATGTCATTCTTCCAGCTTTATTCATTCTTTTTCAAGATTGGTTTGCTTATTTGAGGTTACTTGAGATTCCATATGAATTTTAGGATGGGTTTTTCTATTTCTACAAAAAAAAAAAAAAAAAGGAGAAATCATTGGGATTTTGATAGTGAGTGCACTGATCTGTAGGTCACTTTCGGTAGTCCTGACATTTTAACATACAGGTATCTTCCACTTTCTAGTTTGTGTAATACGAAAGACTACATTGAGTACCTGTTTTCACTAAAAGAAACCTGTAGAGATTTTTCACTGTTACAAAAAAAGCCGTTACTATACCAATGTAGGTTTTTGGTGAGAGCAAGTGGCTAAAGTTAACATTCTTGAAAGCAAGGGATATGCTTTGCTTTAAGCCATTTGGGCTTATGTAAGATTTCATAAAAATGCTGTACATCAGGATAGTGAGAAAACCTGTATAAACAGTATATAACTGGATCACGTGTTTTTATCCACTTTGCCAATCTCTGTCTTGGAGAGTTAACCCATTTACATTTAAAGCAATTACTGATAGGATGAGACTACTGTTATTGTATTATTTATTTTCTCTATGTCTAATAGATTTTTCCCTCATTTCCTACATTACTTTTGTGTTTTGTGTTTAGTTGGTTTTTGTCCATATTCTACAGCTATTTTCTCTGTGGCTACCACAGAGGTTAGACGTGCCATTCTAAAGTTAGAACACTCTAATTTGAATTTATAGCAACTTACCTTCAGGACAGAAAAACTCTTCTTCTTATAATAATCTTTTTGATTATTGGTACAAAAGCACATCTTAATATAGTGTGTGTTCAAAACCATAAAGGAACAATTCTTTTAAATACATTCGTCTCTTAAATTATGTAGACAGCACCGGGTTATAAACTAATGTTACTGTAATACTAACTTTTAAACCAGTAACTGTTTCCAATAGTGTATTAGTTTCTTAAATCAGGTAGAAAACACAGGTAGAGCTACAAACCACTGTTGCAATAATACTTATAACAACAGCTTTTATACTTGCCCATGTATTTACCTTTATTGAGAGCTTTATCTCCTCATACTGCTTGGAGTTATTGTCTAGCATCTTTTCATTTCACTCTGCAGGGCTCCCTCGAGCATTTCTTGCAGGGCAGGCCAGGTGGAAACATATTCCTCAGTTTTTATCTGGGAATGTCTTAATTTATCCCTCACTTTTGATGAAGTTTTACCAGATAACGGATTCTTGGTTGAAAATTCTTTCTTTTTTTTTTTTTTTAGCACTTGAATATATCGGCCTCCTGCTTTCTGGCCTCCAAAGTTTCTCATGAGAAATCTGCTGACAACATTATTCAGTATCCTTTGTGACAAGTCATTTCTTTCTTGCTGCTCTCAAGATCCTTCATAAATTTGATTTAATGTGTCTCTTAGGTTTTTTCATACTTGGTGGTCATTGAGCTTCTTGGATGTTTATATTCATGTCTTTCATCAAATTTGGGGAGTTTTCAGCCATTATTTCATTAAATACTCTCTCTGCTCTTCTCTCTCTTCTCTTTCTGGACTTCCCACAATGTGTAGTTGGTCCACTTGCTGGTATCTAACTACTCCTTCAGCTCTGTTCACTTTTCTTTAGCCCTTTCCCTTTCTACTCATCATGTTGCTAATTTTCATTTCCCTATCTCCAAGATCACCAATTCTTTTTTCTGCCAACTCAAATCTTCAAGTGAGTCTTCCAGTGAATTTTTCATGTCACAGTACAAATTATTGTACTTTTTTGCTCCATTATTTCTTTTAGGTTTTCTCTCTTTATTAATAGTTCCATTTTGTTCAGACATTGTTTTCTTCGGTTTCGGTATAGCATCCATTACTTCTCTGAGAATCTTTAAGATGGTTGTTTCAAAATCTTATAGCAGATCTGCCTTCAGGTCTTTTCCACTGACAGTTTCTGCTGATTTACGTATTTCCTTTGAATAGATCACATTTTGCAGTTTCATGAAATGCCTTGTAATTTTGTTGTTGTTGAAAACTGGAGATTTAAATCTAATAATATGGCAACTGTGGAGATCAGCTTCTACCCCGTTTCCAGGGCTTGCTGTTTTTTGTAAAAGTTTTGTTTGTTGTAGACTGTGTCTATGCCTGAGATGTAAACTTAAAAGGTCTCCTCAGATCTTTTCTGCACTTTTCCCTCGGCATGTGCAGTCACCTTCCAATTTTCCCTGTAAATGTAGGTTGTTGTTTTTTAATGTGCTAATCTTTAACGTCTGGCCCCAAAAGGGGGAAAGACGAGAAAAATGAAGGGAAGGAAAAAGGGCGCTGGCCTATTAAGTTGCCTGGAAATCACTGGGGGGTGGGGGTCGAAGGTGTAACCCCCATAAGGCTGTTTGCCTTTTTGCCTGCACCTTTGAGCTCCGAAGCAGCAATCACTGATCAGAACAGATGCATATTTGGAGAACAGGTCATTTTTGCCCACTATGATTCCCACAACTTGCGTGCAAACCATTCCAAAACATGCACAGCTGCGGACAGTGGCTGGTGGGTGAGAAATTTGGCTCTGAAATTGACCAAATGAAGCACAATTTGCAAGCTAAGACCTTCCCTAGAATTTTCAAGCCTTTAATGAATTTCAAAACAGTTACAGTAAGTCCTTACTTAACATCATCAACAGGTTCTGTGTCTTTAAGTAAAACAATGTATAATGAAGCCAATTTTACCATAAGCTCATTGATATAAAAAAGAGTTAAGTCCCTACAGTATCTCATCTATATTATAATGACATGATGTACAAAATGTTATTCGAGAATCCTACTGTACATCAGATTCTGCCAGTTCAATTTCTGTCTAAGTGGCAAGATAAGATTCCTGGTAATAATTCTATTCATTGTTTTATCACAAACCTCTGCTTTATTTTTTTTTTCCATCTCATTTTGCTTCTCTAAGCAATATAGGCAATTGTCCCTGATGTTCAACTTATATAATGGAACCACATTCCATATACAAACTGTACACCTACTTTTGCGGGCCCCTGTAATCTAATTTGACTGGCTTATTTCATCCTATATCTTTATAACTTATTAATATTTTTGTATGTAGTTGTAATTCTATTCAATTTCAACCAGATAGTATTCTAATGTATAAATTAACCACAAGTTATTTACCCAATATATTAATGAAGGGCTGGGGACTGTTTTAAACTTTCTCAATGCTTATGAGAACCATGGCACACATAAGTATGAGTTTTTCTAGGCCATGCCATCTAAGAGCCAAAGTTTTGGGATATGAATATCTTTTTTTTTTTTTAATATATTTTATTGAATTTTTACAGAGAGGAAGGGAGAGGGATTGAGAGTTACAACCATCGATGAGAGAGACATCGATCAGCCGCCTCCTGCACACCCCTTACTGGGGATGTGCCCGCAAACAACATACATGCCCTTTACTGGAATTGAACCTGGGACCCTTCAGTCAGCAGGCCGATGCTCTATCCACTGAGCCAAACCGGTTTCAGCAGGATATAAATATCTTTAACTTAGTTTATACTCTCATGATCAGAGTATGAGATTTTTTCCTTGCTTTGCATTCAAACAGCTGGTATTATTAGATGTGTAAGCCACCTGCGTCAGTCTGACATGGTATCCCAATGATATTCTACTTTGTTTTTAACCGATTACTAGTGAGGTTGAACACCTTTCATACTTATGTTTTAATGTCTTCATTTGAGAGGCCTTATGTCTATTTTCTAATCAGATTTTTTTCTTAACGAGTCCTTTATATATTCTAAATTTGAGCCCTTTATCAGTATTCACGCTGCAAATATGTTCTTATACTCTGTGGTTTGCTTTTTACTTATTCATGGTGATACACTGCTGGTTCCTCTTCTGATGAATAAAGATTGCTAATTTTAAGAGTCAAATTTACCAATCTTTTCCTTTATATCAGAACATTATGTGGCGTGGCTAAAATACTCCCTTACCTTAGGACATGAAAATGTGTACCTAAGCTATCTTTTAATGCTGAGGAAAGAACTAAGGTTTGAGTGATTATCTTCTTCCTGCCAAACACCTGACTGTTGCAACAGTGAGCGTGGGCTAAGCTGAGGCTTTCTGATAATCCGCTCGCTCAGAGCCTGTGGCTCCACCATTCTGGAGGCTCGGCCTGAAGCGAGGGTTACGTCGCCAGGACAGCCACCAACTCATCAACTCTGAGGCTCCCAAAAGCGCACTCCGCCTATCAGATGACTTCCTAACTGGCAAAGAGCCATGTCCCCCAGGATAGAAGCAGCTCTAGATCACCTTTCTATAGCACAGTTATTCTTAAACATAATGAGGTTGCTGGACTACTTCTCCTTTAAAAACCAGTGCAGAATGCTATTAGAAACCATAGAAAAAAGACCCTAATGGGGGATTTGGAGTGGATATCTAGAAATGGATGAATAATAGTCAGAAAAATGTCTAAGGCTGAAAATGAAAATTGAGAAGTGAAGAATATCTTGAGAGTCAGCAGGGATGTGCCAATATAGAACGCTTGACTAGAAATGATCCAGGGAAGAGAAGAGCAAATTGGCTAAGAAAATGCGAATTTTCTGTGGTTCTACTGACCATTAGATCAAAATAAGAGAAATATGAATCATTACCTGCAATCTGGACTGAACCATCTTCTCCGAGAAGAATATTTCCAGCTTTCACATCTCTTTAAGAAAAACAAAAGTTACATATTAAAATAACACACATTCTTTGGAGTTACATACTTTACGGAACTGTTCACTATATAAATACAACATAGCTATTGAAGTGCTTTATTTTGCAGTAAAGGGTATTAAGGCCAATAGTAAAATTTTAAAAATTTCAGTCACCTGTACTAGAATCCAACCATTGTAAACAGAAAGCTAGAATAACATACAGTTTTAAAACTGAAGGTGATTAAATGTTCGATTGCGATAATAATAGTGACCAAAGAATGTGATCCTCACCCAATTCTACTTTGTGAAATACATTGATTTTTTCCCTAAAACCTAATATATGATCAAAAATTTTAAATGGTCAGTATGTGGTTGAAAACAGGGATTATTCTATGATTATAGCATAAAGTCAGATATAAATTATTCAAACATCTCTACATTTCATTGATAACTGTAGCAGCTCAAGCAAAACATGAATACGTTCTTGTCATAGAAACCTAAACATCAATGAAAAGGCCAAAGTCTCTTTCACTACTATTCTCAGATCAAGCATTCTCTCCAAATTTTCAACTGTGATCATTCTGACTAATGGAATATGTTCCTATAACATATCTGGTTTTTCTTCCAACACAAATGGTATCATTCTGTCCACTTCGATATACACCTTCCTTTTTCTCATGCAACAATATGTTAGTAGTATGTCACAAAATTTAAAACCATTACATTCTGTAAGTGGTAAATCCGCTTCCTGAAAACCTGGAGTATCCTGTTACACATAATTATTAACAAACTACAACTTTCACCAATGACTGATCACTATAATCATGTTGCATTCATTTCTCTTATGTGCCTTACGCACAGGTGCACCATTTCTCTCTAACACTGGCAGCTGATTGCCGCGTCATTAGTCTTGTACTGACTTGTTTGGTATGTACAACAGGAAATATTCCGCTTTTGGAGAACAAGAAAAATAAATTTACTTGCATTACAGTTATTAATATGTGCAGTTATTTTGTGTCTGGTAAGTTAATATCCAAGAAAAAATATTAACCTTTATTAAAATGTTCTATTATTTTATGTTAATGATTACTCATTTATTTCAGATCTGGGTCTTTCTCTCTCATTTCATCAAGAGCCATGAATGGGACTATATCATAATTCATTTCTGTATCACCTGCACTTACCCAATATTTGATTAGAACATAGTAACCCAGATATTTAACAAATAGATTTAAGTAAACAAACAGAAGACAGCCTGTCTCAAATCCTCTTATGGAGTGTGATATTAAATGAATGAATAAATTCAACAAATTCAGTATATCTCTATCAAAATAAACCTACACTTCAATGAAAATTGAAGCTTTTGTTTTTGCAGCCCACATACACTTAAATCTCATTTATTTGGCCTGCATTAGCCTCTGAGTTTGACATGCTTGGTCTGCAGGTTCAGGGAAGAAAGAAGACTATTTGATTTTCTCAGGACAGTTTTAAATTTACATAGAAATTGAGAAGATAGAACAGAGGAGTTCTCATACACCTTATACTCAGTTTCATTTATTATTAACATCTTACCTTGGTATGACACTTTTGCCACAATTAATGAACCAGTATTGCTGTGTTACTATTAACTAAAGTCTACTATTTATTCAGAATTTTTTAGTTTTTACTTAATGCCTTTCTTCTGTCCCAGAATCCCATCCCAAATGACAACTAAACATAATTTTGCCCCAGGATTACAGTTAGTTGTCATTTCTCCTAGGGCTCCTCTTGTCTGTGACAGTTTGACTTTCCCTGTTGTTGTTGTTATTGTTTTAATATATTTTTATTATTGATTTTAGAGAGGAAGGGAGTGATAGAAACATTAATTATGAGAGAGATTCATTGACCGGCTGCCTCCTGCATGCCCCACACAGGGGATTGAGCCCACAACCCAGGTATGTGCCCCGACCAGGAATACTGTGACCTCTGGGTTCATAGGTCAACGCTCAACCACCGAGCCATGCCAACCTGGCAAGACTTGCCTTGTTTCTGATGACCTTCACAATTTTGAGGAATAAGAGTCTAGTTTCCACAGGATGACCATCAGATGGGTTTGTGTGTTTCCCTCGTGATTAGACTGGTGTTACAAGTTCTTGGAACAAAAACCACCGAAGCAAAGTGCCGTTTTCATTACATCACGTCAAGCGTACGTGGTATCAATATAATTTAGTCACAGATGATATTGAGAAGACTTGTTTTTTATCATATATATATATATTTTTTAATATATTTTTTATTGATTTTTCACAGAGAAGAAGGGAGAGGGATAGAAAGTCAGAAACATCGATGAGAGAGAGAGACATCGATCAGCCACCTCCTGCACACCCCACACTGGAGATGTGCCCGCAAGCAAGGTACATGCCCTTGACCGGAATCGAACCTGGGACCTTTCAGTCTGCAGGCCGACGCTCTATCCACTGAGCCAAACTGGTCTCGGCTTATCATACATATTTTGTGCTGTTTGAACTTTTACCTATTTACAGGATGTTTTCTAAGTTCTGTCTTTCAGAATGAAGAGACAGTCTGCATTTTCAGCAGAACTTGCACCTTTCCTGAGCGATTCACCGGATAGTCCATCCGTGTTCCCTTTTGAAACCACCAGTCAATCCGCAGGAGGGAAAGCAGAGGAATGCCGCGCAGTGAGAGGCTCAGCGGACACTTTACACACCGCAGGGCGCTGCCCTTTCAGGAAGAGGATCTGTAACTAAATATCTGGCGTCGATACGGTCCTGGATGAAAGAACTGTTGTTACTCGCCACAGAGAGGAGCAAGCGACCAGCAGCCCCGACGGTTAAATTCTCCTTCCGCCTTGAAACAGCAAGAAGGTGAGTCTGTTTCTCGCAGCTTCATGCCGGCTCTCACATGTCACCATTGCACCGAAGTTACAAATATCACACACATGCCTGACTTTCTCATTGTCACGGAACACAAGTGTTGCCTCGTGACATTTTTATGATTCATCGATCAGCACAGTTTATGGAAAATGTGGAAAAGGGCAAGAGAAGAAACAAATCCAAACAAAAGCTGGCAAACACGCTACGTTGAAGCATCTTAAACTAAATATTTAACATTTCTATTTTTTTTGGGGGGGTGGGGAGTTCACTTTGACATATTTATTTAATGATTAGAACTACTTTAAATCAATGTTATTAAACAAGGAGAATTCTGAGATTGGTCCTGGAAATTCAGAACTCTTAGCACCTTTTCTTGCTTATCTACAGAAAACGTGCTTTTTCCCTCCATATTCTAATTACTGCTTAAAACCTCAGTTTTACAACTTGGTAGATGATCTTCAATCAGTTAGTTTTCTGGGCCTTTGCTTGTCTGTTTGTTGAGGATTAGGATTTAGTAGGTGATTTTTTAAAAATTCAGGTATAACTGACAAAACTGTAAGACATTTTAAGTGTATAAAAAATGTGATGGTTTGATACAGGTACATATTGAGAAAAGATTCCACCCCCATTGAATAACTTAACACATCTATCACCTTATATATTTACTTTTTTTTTTTTGGTGAGAACATTTAAATTCTATTCTCTTAGCAAATTGCAATAATACAATATATTGTATCAACTACAGCAGGTCCTGTATTAATGCCTTTCATTCAACATCATTTTATTATAACATTGATGAGATGCTATAGGAACTTGACACTTGTTTATAAAATGCTAAGAAAAATAAATAAGTAAAAATGCTAAGAGTGGGCAGTATTGTCTTGTTCCTGATCTTAAAAGAAAAAGCTTTCAGCTTTTCACTGTTGGGTATGACATAAGCTGTGAGTTTGTCATACATGGTCTTATGTTAAGCACATTACCACTATACCTAATTTGTTGAGAATTTTTACCATGTAAGGATGTTGAATTTTGTCAAATGCTTTTTTTAATCTGTTGAGATAATAAGATTTTTGTTATTCGTTTTGTTAATGTAGTATATCATACTGAATGATTTGCTAATGCTGGACCATCCTTGCATCCCTGAAATAAATCTCACTTGGTCATGGTATGATCCTAATGCATTGTTCAATCCAATTTACTAATATTCTGTTGAGATTTTTGCATCTACAGTGGTACCTCGAGATACGAGTTTAATGTACATTCACCAGGGATATTGGTCTGTAAATTTCTTCTCGTAGTGTCCTGTCTAGCTTGGGTCTCAGCGCAATGCCAGCCCTCAAAACGAGTTTGGAAGTTGTCCCTCCTCTTCTAACGTTTGGAAGAGTTTGAGAAGGACTGTTGTTAGTTTTTCTTAAAAAATTTGGTAGACTTCTCCAGGGAGACATCTGATCCTGGACTTCTCTTTGCTGAGAGGTTTTTACTGATTAAGTCTCCTTACTAGTAACTGGTCTGTCTGATTTTCTCTTTCTTCATGATTCAGTCTTGAGAGGTTACATACCTGTAGAAATCTACCCATTTCTTCTCCATTGTCAAATGTGTTGGCATATGATTGCTTGCACTACTCTTTCATGATTCTTTGTATTTCAGAGATGTCAGTTGTAACATTCCTTTCTTTTTTCTTTTTTTTTTTTAATGTAACATTCCTTTCATTTATCATTTTACTTATTTGGTCTCTTACTCTTTTTGTCTTGATGAGTTTGGCTAAAGATTTGCTAATTTTATCTATGTTTTCAATAAATCAACTTTAGTTTTATTGATTTTTCTTTTTTTATATTTCTATTTTATGTATTTACGCTCTGATGGTAACTATTTCTATTTCTTTCCTTCTGTTTACTTTGAATGTGTTTCCTCTTTTTCTAGTCCCTTTAAGTGTAGTTAGATCTCTTTGGAGTTTCTCTTGTTTCTCGGGGTAAACCTGGATAGCTATGAACTTCCCTCTTAAACTGTTTTCTGCAAATTTTGAAAAGTTGTTGTTTTCCTTTTTCATTTGTTTCAAGATAGTTTATTTCCTGTTTTAATTTCCTCTTTGTCCATTGGTTAGTGTAATAGCATATTATTTAGTCGCCACGTATGTGTGCTTTTTCCAGTTTTCTTCCTGTAGTTGATTTCTAGTTTCATGCCATTGTGGTTAGAAAAGATGCTTGATATTATTTCAGTTTCCTTGAATTTATGAAGGCTTGTTTTGCTGCCTAATATATGATCTGTTTTGGAGAATGTTCTGTATGCACTTGTAAAATGTGTATTCTGTGTTTGCTGGATGAAATGTTACATAAATATCTATCAAGTCCATCTGGTCTCATGTGACATTTAAGGTCATTATTTCCTTATTAATTTTCTATGGTCGTCTGGATGATCTATCCACTAATCTAAGTGGCATATTAAAATTCCCTACTATTATTGTGTAACTGTGTTATATAGCTTTTTAAGTGTTATTTTTATTTTTTAACTTTTAATTAAAAATATTATTTTACAAAGAGCTTTTAATAATTTGAGAAAATATTCAAGATGTAAAAGGAAAAAAAGAGACAATTATATGTACAGGTTTAAGTATTTTTTAGCACAGGAGAGAGATAAGAAGGAAGAGTCAAAAATGTTATCAGTGACTGCGGTGACTGCCTCCTGCTAAGAAATTGGGAGTTTTTCCGGTTTGTGTGTAATTAAAACCCTAGCCACAATGTATTAAAACTAGTAATGCAGCCCTAACCGGTTTGGCTCAGTGGATAGAGCTTCAGCCTGCAGACTGGAGAGTCCCAGGTTAGATTCTGGTCCAGGGTTGCGGGCACATCCTCAGTGGGAGGTGTGCAAGAGGCAGCTGATGGATGTTTCTCTCTCATCGATGTTTCTGACTATCTATCCCTTCCTCTCTGTAAAAAATCAATAAAATATATTTTGAAAAAAACAACAAAAAAACTAGTAATGCAAAGAACCATGTTAACACTCAGAATTATGACGAACTCCGCAAAAGAATAGGAAATGGCCTCACTGAGATGACATAGCACTTATCCAAGAGACGGGGGCTGCCGCCAGTACCTGTGGATCTGCCCGTTCTTGTGCAGGTACTCCAGCCCTTCCAGCACCTCTTTGAGTATCGTAGCGATGGCCGCCTCGTCCAGCACCCCGCTTTTGTGCTCGCCCTTCGCCACGATGTGCTTAATGATGTCCAGAACAGAACCTGAAACACAACACAGTTTCCCATCAAACTTAACCAACTCAGTGACTCAGAGACATTCTGAGGGCAAATCATATGTAAGCCTTTGATAGATTGGGAAATAAAGGGAAAGACAGCAAATACAAAGAAATACAGGAGTTGGAGATTAATCATTTCTTCTCAATTCTAATCTAAAACAGGAAGTAGCCTGCTAATTCCAAACAGTAGTGTTCAACAAGCATCTTCTTCAGATTTATGAGTTAATAGAGGATTTTTAACCACCTCTGAAGGGTAACACTTTAACAGAAGGTATCACAAACCAATTTAAGTCCCAAAACCAGATTACAGTACACAATATCATGTGAATAGAGGGAAAAAAAATGAGATGCAAGTCAAATTTACAGAATACTTGGAAAGAAAAAGTCATATGTGTATTCAAACTGACTTAAGAGTTAAAATTATGTTTCAGGTTAATAAATAATAGAAATAAAATTTTTTAAAAAGAAATACAATAGGAAAGGCAAAGAAAAATATGAAAAAAGAAAAATGGTAGTTTTCTTTAAATAACAGCCCAGACGTATTATCAACCCCATTCTTCCCAGGGTGGGAAATGATGCTCCCACTAAGAATCAGGGGGAGGGGGAAGATGTGCATGTGGTAATGAAATCACAGAATGCGGACTGCCACAGCTATTATCATTAGTAACAGTTTGCTGGAGATTCGGAAGACTTCTGGCAGCACATGGCTCAGGAGGACTACAGAACCAAAATGAAAGCACCTCTGACATTAGAAACTGTACAGACTCTGGAACCGGGCACGAACTACCCTGAAAAGACCGGGTGCCCATTTCCTGGCACAAGACCTTCACGATCAAGACTAAAATGAAAACACCGCTTTTGCTGAAAACCTGCCCTGGTGGGTGCTTTATATTTCACACTTAAAAAAAAAGTACTTCCAAATAGATGAAAACATGGGAGAGTTGAACCCATGTTCACTTTAACTCCCACCTGAAATCCAGTGACTTGATAAACTTAATTTTAAAAAAATGTTTTTATTGATTTAGAGAGAGTAAGAGAGAAGGGGAGAGATAGAAACATCAATCGGTTGTCTCCTGTATGCCGCAAACCAGAGTTTGAGCCCGCAACCCAGGCTGGCTCTGGCCAGGAACTGAACCAGTGGAGAGAGCTCCGGCCTGCTTCCTGGGGAATTTCTCACTCTCTGGTCACAGTTGTTACTGTGGTTCTTCACAGTACTTGCTGCCCTCCTTTGTGTCTGCGTTTATCTCTGAGGTCTTTCTACTACGTCCCAGTAGAGGGTGCTGAACCGCAGGATTCCTACCTCTGGCGTCTCCCATCTGGGAGCCTCTGGCTTCCTTAGGACAGCACTGCGGTGCTGGCTGCGGATGGGTTTTGTTTGCCCTCACCGGAATGGTGACCCCTGACCTCTGGGAGGTCCCGACCGCAAACCCCTCCGGGGGATCAGAAACAGTGATGCTGCTGCAACAGCTCCTGGTTCCCTGAGAATGTGCTCCAGGACCAACTCCAAGGCCCTGGGAGGCGAGTGTAAGCACGGCCAGGCTCTCTGCTTCCCTTTCTCTGTCTGAAACTCCACTGCCCGGCCCCGCAGTGGGGAGCGGCTCAGCAGAACCCCATGCTCTGTCAGACAGCTGCAACTTAGTCCCTGTTCGCCCTCCCGCTCTGCTCACTGCAGCTCGCCCTGTTGGGTTGACCGCCACCCCTCCCTGTGCCACCCCCTCCCCCCACACACACACACACACACACACACACACTCTCTCTCTCTCTCTCTCTCTCTCTCTCTCTCTCTCTCTCTCTCTCTCTCTCTGTTCCTCCTGGCCGAAGGACATGCCTGCTACCATAGGCTTGCTCCCCCCTCCTGGCTGGGCTGTGAGCCGCCAGCTGAGCCACAAGCTGCCCGCTGCGTGGCTGAGTCTGTGCTTCCTCCTTTCTCAGCTCCTCCTTTGTTCCCGATGCCCACCTTTAGGTGCGTCAGGGTGCGGGTCTCTCGGGTGTGGATCTGGGTGAGCAGGGACTCCTTTGTTGAATGAGAGATGGTTAACTTGCTGAAATGTCAGGGGAAGAGGAAGAGACGTGCCCTTCTACCACCGTCCCTTGATGTCACTCTAAGATCACACCCCTTCACTGAAAACGTTGGTCGTGAAAGGTCTCCCCTTCTTTTCCTCAGCGTGTTGCAGCATCTAAGCCTACAGGTACTTTTTCTCTTTCATTTCAAAAGTTTTCTTAATTGCTTTGATTTCTAAAAATCTTACATTGCAGTTTGGTGCTAATAAATCGTAGAAATAGCTATGTGGATTAAAAGTGCTTCTAATTTCTAAACATAACTTCTTATACTGATAAATCTCATTATTCAATATCAGAGTTTCAATTAGCAAAAGACAAGGATATTACAGTGTCAAGGAAGCATTATGAAATAATAATATTGACATGCTGAGACTTAGTTTAACTCTGATGTCCAGTGGTTGATAGGTTTGAGAGTGACAGCTGCAATTCATTTTACAATTTAATTAGCTTACTAGTGTTAAATTCTACAACAGTACAACATTGCCAAATCAAAAATATGCATTTGTTTGTAATATTTTGGCTGAAAAGTTGATGTGAAAGAAGGTGGCCTATACATTTTTCTGTCAATTTTGGTTATACATATATTTATATATATATACATATATATACACATATATTTGTATATATAACCGAAGGTCTCCTGTTACTCTCCCTGCTGCGGCTGTGACTCCCCGATCACTTCCCAAGATACATCACACTCCTCCCTCCTGCCTCCAGTCTCTGCACAGTGTCCCCTCTATCCAGACCCTTCTCCGTTCTTCCTCTGATACCATCTGCACTGGTCTCAGCTGAGTCTCACCTTCTGAGGGAAGTCTTTGTTAACCCCGCCACATCCATTCTCCCGCAGTAAGGCTGTTCTCCTGAGTTACTCCCGTGGCACCTAATACTTTTCATGGCACTCTACACACCATTATTTAGCTCACTGGTCCTTACTAGCTATGGGATCCATAAGAGCAAGGACCAACAGACTGATTCACCAATGTATTGGTGATCAATAAGTATTTGATGAATGCAATTTTAACTGAGCTATCTTGACACTTTCCTCCTATAAAAAAAAAATTTAAAGTTGTGCTTAGTTCTACCTACTATATTCTAATACTGCACAATGAATCGCTAAAGGTTAAATGTAATTCACTGTGTAACTACAAAAACAAGATTTCATTTCCTTTAAAAAGATGCAAAATTTTTATTATTTTAAAATGTTTACATGCAAGATTACACCAACTCATAAAACTGTAAGTAGTTATAAAAAGAATTAATGCCTGAAAAATAGAATGAATGTCTGAAAATTATCCTTCAGGAAATCTGCTAAGTGCTAGGCTAAAAAAATTGGGCACTGTCCTAGGGCCAGAAGGGACAGAGTCAGACATTTAAAAGACACCACTCAACATGGTTGAGTGTGAACCTATTAACCAGGAGGTCAGGGGTCAATTCCCGGTTAGTGTTCATGCCTGAGTTGCAGGTTTGACTCCCACTAGGGGGCGTGCAGGAGGCAACTGATGGATGATTCTCTCATCATTGATGTTTCTATCTCTGTTTCCCTCTCCCTCTCTGAAATCAATAAAAATAAAAAATAATGAAAGATACCACTCAGAAACATGTCCTGCCCCTTCTGTGTTCAGGACATTCATTCAGTAAGAGAACACGGATTCTTTAAAATAAATAAATAAATATATATACATATAATTCTGTTAGGAGTGTATCAGAAAGAACAGGAAGAATAGGCTGGCGTACAAGTGTGGGATGAGAAAATTAAGCTGACAATTTATCCCTATTCATCAGAGGACTTTTCAGCAAACATTAAAAACTCTGTAAAGTACAATTTTATAAATCAATAGCGCTATAAGCGAGCAGTGACGAAAGATACGGAACTACCTAATATTCCCATATCTGTCCCTACGGAAAGAACCGTGCGTGACCACCATCTTGAAAGGTGGCTGGCGTTAGCAAGGCTTCCAACCCTCGAATGAACAGGCCTGTAACAAAGCAATCCAGTGCCTCCCGTGAGTCGCTAACGGGACTGAAACAAAAAGATGATTCTGGCTACACTGAAAAGCAGCAAGTAACAAGAGGGTTTTTTTGTGTGTATTTTTTTAATTGATTTTTTTACAAAGAGGAAGGGAGAGGGACAGAGAAGCTAGAAACATGGATGAGAGAGAGACATCGATCAGCTGCCTCTTGCACGCCCCACACTGGAGATGTGCCCGAAACCAAGGTACATGCCCTTGACCGGAATCGAACCTGGGACCCTTCAGTCCGCAGGCCGACGCTCTATCCACTGAACCAAACCGATTTCAGCAACAAGGGGTTATTATTCTGAGTGACTAACTCTTGTGCACCTCACTACATGTCAGCATGTGAGGGAGGCGTTACCATCTCATTTCCTCTGCCCTAAAACCCGGAAATGCAGAGTTATCCCCACCTAACAAACAGGCAAACAGGTTCAAAGCGTTGAAATCGTTTGCCCAATGACATATTACTGCTAAGCAGGAAAGTTAAAATTTAATTCTAAATTAAAGAGCCTCAGCTCTTTCCTGCATAACCTCTCTGGGGAAGTCAAGTGATTAGAGGTGTGATATTAAGATTGCAAACAAATAGAGACCCTCTTTGCTGTCACTGTCCATTCTAAAATGGAAAACCATGCTCCCATACCAAATACATATGCAAATGAAACCAAGAAGGATAGAAATGGGAAAGGCAGGTGGCTCCATCCCTCACTGGTCCTCTCCCACCTGCCAGGATTCAAAGCCATGCTTAGCAAAATGTCTAACTTACTGCCTGCATGGGCCTTCAGGTAACATGTAGCCGTAACAAAACGTCCAATCTCTGCATGCCAAGGGTCCACTGTTTGCAGTCACAATACTGACATTTTATTCTAAGGACTAAAGCAGAAATGACTGCATATTTACTGCAGGATAAAGCACGTCATTAATCAGATTAATGCTGGGAACCAAGATTTTTTGTATAATAGAAATGAGGTTCAAGTGTAATTTGAAAGTTTTAAAGGTCTATAATATTAAAATGGAATTGGAAGCATTAATGTCAAATCATGAGTCATTTTTAATATACATTTCCAAGGTCTCTCAACGAGAAGAAGTGACAAAGTAACAGCAAAAAGCATCCAAGTTGCTTTCTAAACACCATCCCTACAAAAAAGACCAGAGATCCTTAGAATGTTGGCTGGTTCTGGGTCTGGGAAAAGCAATAGAAACCTGAGCCTGGGAAATCTTGAACCAAAAGAACAAGGAAGTTGTCAAAGACTGATGGATTCATGTCATAAGGACACAAGAGTAAGAGTGAGGGGACTCCCACTGACAAAATTTTGGCCAACCCGGGCATTAAAGAATAGACTATCATTTATTGAAAGACACTGAATAGATAAGTATCCTTGAGCCCAGGTACCTCATTAATCTTTTTTAAATGACAGCCTTAACCAATGGGGGGTGGGAGGATCCTCTCATTTGGCACCACTGGAGTTGATTATTAAGTTAACTCTTTAATACAGAGATTACAATACGGATTAATCAAAGGATAATAAGGCAAGGTTCTTTTACACAGAAGAAGGCCAGTTTGTAAGCGTAAGAGAAAGGACGCAAGAAAGGAAAAACCGCCGTTGTGCTGTGTCTGATAAATGAACTGATTCAAACAGGGTTGTTACCGGATGCTAAAATCGTTAGACAAAAGACTTAGGAGGAACTAAATACTCATAGTGTCAAAGTATTATCTCACCAGTCATCTACTCGCCTCAAAGGGGAAAAAAAGTTAACCTTTCTTTTCATAAAGGAGCCTGGCTATCATAATCTTAAGCAATCACAATGACCACCACCATTAAAGATACACGGGATGTCCGGCCAGGGTGGCTCAGTAGTTTGAGTGTCGACCTATGAACCAGGAGGTCCTGGTTTGATTCTCAGTCAGGGCACATGCCCAGGATGTGGGCTCAATCCTCAGTAGAGGATGTGCAGGAGGCAGCCAATCAAATGATTCTCTCTCATCACTGATGTTTCTATCTCTCCCTCCTGCTCCCTCTTTCCTCCTCTCTGAAATCAATAAAAAATATATTTTTAAAAAAGATACACTAGAGATAACAAATCCTTCCTGACATGATGCACTATGAAGTACACATCACCTGCAAAACAAGTGTGGAAAATATTTAACTTAAATCTAATCAAGGCTTTAGATCTAACTTTCGATTTGCAAGGAGTAGAGGAATGTAAATCAAGTTAAACATCAGACAGAAACAACTCGATAAATCCAGACTGTGGGACTTTCTACAAAGAATTACCATTAGGCCAAGACCGGTTTGGCTCAGTGGATAGAGCGTCGGCCTGTGGACTGAAAGGTCCCAGGTTCGATTCCGGTCAAGGGCATGTATCCTGGTTGCGGGCACATCTCCACTGTGGGGCGTGCAGGAGGCAGCTAATGGATGTCTCTCTCTCATCGATGTTTCTGACTTTCTATCTCTCTCCCTCCCTCTCTGTAAAAAATCAATAAAAATATATTTTTAAAAATAAAAGAGTTACCATTAGACCTTTCAGACCAGATCCTTCAACAAATTTATGTCCTAGAAGAGAGGAAGTAGGAGGGAACCATCCTAGATTAAGACAAACTTAAGAGGCATGACAACTGAATGCAATGTGTGAGACCTGTCTCAGCTCAGACACTAGCATGCTTAACAGACCCTATATTCTCAGTATCTCCTCAAATGCAAATATCCAAGAACACCAAACCAGAACAGAACAGAACATGTTTGCCGAAACAGGTTTGGCTCAGTGGATAGAGCGTCAGCCTGCGGACTGAAAGGTCCCAGGTTCGATTCCGGTCAAGGGCGTGTACCTAAGTTTTGGGCACATCCCCAGTAAGGGGTGTGCAGGAGGCAGCTGATCGATGTTTCTAACTCTCTATCCCTCTCCCTTCCTCTCTGTAAAAAATCAAAATATATTTAAAAAAAATAAAGAAGAAGAAGATTTTCATTACCTCTCCAACCTGTGGAAATGACCACTCACTGCATTTCACTCACCTCCACTGAGCAGCTTCATGACTAGCCACAGCTCATCCTTTACCACGAAAGACGTGTAGTAAGACACGATATTCGGGTGATGGCACTGACTCATGGCTTGGATTTCTTTCTACAAAGAAGAGAAAACATGATTACATGCGGGCCTAAAACAACACTACGAGTTCGTGAGTACAGACGGGGAACCCCAAGACTGTGCCACAGCCGTTCTGGGGTCTCCATGGCCTTGACCTCTTCGCCACCAGTTAAATCCAAAACCACTTAGTCACCCTCAGTCCATTCTGACACTTCCCCTGCCACTCGCCGCATCAGTCGTCTGTGAAACTGGAAACACGGACTCTGTGCCACGCCCAGGCCTGGCACAGCACCACAGGCCTCCCCAGGGGCACATACTTTTACTGCAAGGTGCCCTTGGAAAACCATCTCGGGAAACCTGGCTTTACAGCCAGAAAGGATACTTACTAATAACGAGAGAGTGGTCTTTGTGTGTGTGTGTGAGCTGTGTTCTTGCAAACCATTGTCTCATCCCATTTTTGTGAAATGATTAAGAATTCTCACTCGAAAAGAGAAATATACTGAACCAGGGCAAGGTCATACACCACCTCCAAAGTCTAATGTTACACAATTTCCATGAATGAATTTAAATCAGGCTTGGGATGCAAAAATGCCCTCTAAAGCCCTGTGTGATCAGGCCCCTGCTTATTTCTCAAGTCTCACTCCTACTCCCTCAACCTTACACCCCAACACCCCGTCCTAAGATCCAGCCAAGTAACTTCAAGCGAGCCTGCTCCTTCTAACCGGGGACATTTAACCCTATCGCTCCCTCTGCCGCAAATCCACCCCCCTCGTTATTTCCGCCTTAGCCGACTACGCCAATTCTTCCTTCGGAACTCAGGCCAAAGAGCACTTCCTCCCAGTTCCCAGGTTGAGTTAGGCATCGCTTCTCTTGGCTTCTAAGCACCCTGTATATATCCCCGCTTCATGGCACACACATACCCAATAGTACCCCGGGGCCTTTCCTGTCTGTCCCTCCTTTTGAGACGGAGAAACTCCTAGAAGGCAAGTACTCAGAAGTGGATTCCTAAACAACGTGGAACCTGGCACACTCCACCGCAATGGCCTATTTATGGTCCTGTGTCCCTCATAAAACTGTAAACTCAACGAGAGCTCAGACTCTATTCCTGGCTCTTATCGCTGTGCCTGGCACGCAGCACACCTTCAGCCAATATTTGGTGAATGAAAGAATCCTACAGCACTGTATACAGTTTTTTACCGATTCAGGTCTTTGCCTGATGACCTGGGTATTTGTTTAGTAAAATAAATTGTGTCAAAGTTGCCCATAATCCCTGATTGGTACGAAGCGCTCGGTCAGTGCCAGTTTTTCTTCCCTCGTCTTCTCTACTTGAATGTAAATTGTTGGTGGCCAGGACCTGTCGCATGGATTTTCGCAACCCCCAAGTCACCAGCACAATCTTCTGTACTAAAAGCTAAGTAAACACGAGAGGAAGAAGGAAGTAAAGTGAGCACCTGCCCACTAATATAGCTATTCAGGATCCGAAGCGATAAGTAGCTAGGAGAGGGAATACATAGGACAGCTCATGTATGCCAAGTGAGTAGTAAAAATAGTAAATGTCACAAAAACCCACAGGGACAGTTAAGGTAGGCAAGAGGTCTTCACAGAGGAGGTTTCGTTCTGCCGGAAGTGGAGATTTTACATATAATTACTTTCAAAAAGGTGAAATAGGCAAGGAAGATTATAGGATACGATAAGTAAACTTGTCTGGGGTAAATACTTCAATCTTTCCAGATATTTCCCAAGTGCCCACTGAATGCCAGGCACAACATTAGGTGGCTGATCACGATGGTGAGCTCTCAGGAAACTTACAGAGTGGGGAAGAGCTAAGACAAATACTAATGTACAACACAGACCGATAATCAGTTTGATAGGGGAAGTACAAGATACCACATGACTTCATCCGAGAGGCAAATTATCGAAAAATAGGAGTGATTATCAGGGAAGGCTTCCTGTAAGAAGTGTGGCTTCACTGATACTGAAATAAGAAAGATAAGTAGGTTTTTACCAGTTTTGATTGTTTAATTACCTGGGACCATATAAAAAAGGATCTTATAACTATAGTAGAGGCCCGGTGCACGAAATTCGTGCATGGGGGTTGTGTCCCTCAGCCAGCCTGCACCCTCTCCAATCTGGGACTCCTCAAGGCATGTCCAACTGCCCTGGTCAGTCGGATATCCTTCTCACAATCCAGGACTGCTGGCTCCCAACTGCTCGCCTGCTTGCTTTCCTGATTGCCACTAACTGCTTCTGCCTACCAGCCTGATCACCCTCTAACCACTCCCTGGCCAGCATGATTGATGCCTAACTGCTCCCCTGCCAGCCTGTTTGCCCCTAACTGCCCTCCCCTGGAGGTCTGATTGGCCCCAACTGCCCTCCCTTGTGGGCCTGGTCCCTCCCAAGTGCCCTCCTCTACTGGTTTGATCATTCAGAACTGCTCTCCCTTGCAAACCTGGTCCCTTCCAACTGCCCTCCCTTGCTGGCCATCTTGTGGTGGCCATCTTGTGTCCTCCAGGGGGCAGCTATCTTTCTCTTTTATTAGATAGAATAGAGGCCTAGTGAACGGGTGGGGGCCAGCTGGTTTGCCCTGAAGTGTGTCCCATATCAGGTTGGGGGATCCCTTGGGGATGGGGGTAGCCTGGGCGAGGGGCCTGTGGTGGTTTGCAGGCCGGCCACGCCCCTGGTGACCCAAGGGGAGGCCCTGGTATCTGGAATTTATTTATCTCCTATAATTGAAACTTTGTAGTCTTGAGTGGAGCCAAGCCTCCTGCTTGCTCCGTGGCCCCAGCCATTTTTGTTGGGATTTATTTATCTTCTATAATTGAAACTTTGTAACCTTGAGCAGAGGCCAAGGCAAGCCAGGGCCGTGGAAGCTTGGTTTTCTTCATCACTGGGGCAACCCAAGCCTCCTGTTCTCTCTGTGGCTAAAGCCATCTTGGTTGGGTTAATTTGCATATTTGCTCCTGATTGGCTGGTGGGTGTGGCTCGTAGGTGTAGTGGGGGCATGGTCAATTTGCATATTACTCTTTTATTAGCTAGGATTCAAGATTTTAAGCTTCATCCTTAGAGCAATGGAAAGGAAGCAAAAGTTTAACTCTATTTCTTTTTTTCATAACACTCACTCTGGCTACATGTAAAAAAAAATGAGAAAAAGCAGGACCGGGGCAAAGCCTCTGTTTAAGGCTATTGCCATGACCTGGGTGAGATGACGGTGGTCGGAAATACGATAAGAAACTAATTCCTCAGTTTTCATACCTGTACTGTGTTTATTCTCCCATTAGAGGAGTTGTTGAGCGAATAACATGGAAACTTCTGTACCACTTTTGCAACTCTTCCGTAAATTTAAAACTATCTCAAAATAGAAAGTTAGAGAAAAGCCTGTGATAAAATCTCTGGAGAAAATAAAGGTAAGATCTGGCAGCTGATTTCCCCATCTCACTTAGCAAAGGTTGTCAGACAGGAAAACATTTTGACAAGAGAAAGGAGCGATCTACTGTCTCCTCAGTAATAACTGTCACACACGCTCCACCCTGTACTCAGCACTCGCTGGAGAGCCTAGAGCGCCTTCTGCGTTACAGTGAAGTTTACTGTAAAGTCACCACATCTGAAGTTTACTGTGTTGATCTGCTAGGTTTTTTTTAAGGGTTTCATCTCTCTCAGAAATGGAGCCCTTGGCACTCAGGCCTCTGGCTCTGACACCAGGAGTGCCACCCATAAACCCGGCACTATTTATACTTCTCCTGGGTCTTCAGGGTTTAGGGGCACTTCCCTCTGTGTCCCTCCCCCACAAAAGCCAATTATCTTAAAGCTGCTTTACTAAAAGTCACTTCCTGCAACCTTTACGTATTTGCCCCAAATATACATACTACCTTTGTAACATAAAGCTTACTGGAATATGTGGCCAAAACTTATGGAGATCTAATAGATGTTTTTTTCCCTTTAATTAAGCTATATCAAATTTCCTTTCCTCTAAAAGTAAGGCCCTATTGTAATAATACAAATATTACTTTTAAGAATGTCAAATTATACTTGAAAAGAGATGCTCTTTCTAATTTTGAACTAAGATTATAATCATTTTGCATTTTATGAAGTAGAAAATAGACTTTAGTCAGAAAAACCTGATTTTTTAATCTAGACTCTGTCATTATCATATGATTTATTGCCTTGCAATAAAATGGAGTAACTACCTATCTCACAGAGGTGTTTATGAGGTTAAAGTACATGTAAGGGCCTGCTATTACTTTCATAGTAGTCAAGGTATTTAAACTTTGAGCCTCAGTTTCTATAATCATGAAGTAATGAATAAAGCTTTCATTCATCTTTACATTATATTTATGTATTATGTAAATTAAATGGCAAATGATAGAAATTCATTTTGGGCTTCTCAAATTCCAGGCTTAATATATAAATTGAAAATACTGTTTTTCTTTAACAGAATTAGTTTACAATTTAGACTTCTTTTATGATCACTGTTCATATGTCCAAATGATGCGTTAAGGTACTGCTGGCATCTGTAAATCATGTTCATCAAATAGGGTTTCAATTAGCATCTCCTTCCAAGTGTATATTTTTCCACCAAAGACAGCTCAAGATCATGCCAGCAACCAAGTTCCTCAGCTTCTGTCATGCATTACCAACACATTTGTCCCATCTTCTAAAAGTTTAACATATAATTCTATTCCCTCTCTTCCTTTTATTTCAATTATTCCCAAATACTCAGTACCGACTACACCAGAAGTTAAATCCAATCTGGGACACTGGAAAAAACTTCTGGACTAGGATGTCCTAACCCTGCTCTACCACTAGCTGTATCTGATCTCAGAGAAATTACTTAATAAAATAACAATATTAGTTCATAACTGTATGGCAGTTTATTATAAAGTTTTCAAGTACTATGTCACTTGATCTTTGGGAGAAGTCTCACGAAGTACATTTTAAGCCGAAGAAATAAAAAATTTAAAAAGGGATGATTTGAAAAGCTATCTTATTTCCCTTGCTGAAATATATAAAACTACTACATTTACCGAAACCGGTTTGGCTCAGTGGATAGAGCGTTAGCATGTGGACTAAAGGGTCCCTGATTCGATTCTAGTCAAGGGCATGTACTTTGGTTGCGGCCACATCCCCAGTAGGTAGGGGGTGGGCCTGAGGCAGCTAATCGATGTTTCTCATTGATGTTTCTAACTCTCTATTCCTCTCTCTTCCTCTCTGTACAAAAAAAAAAAAATCAATAAAATATATTTTTAAAAAAACTTACTACATACTTAAAACTACTCTGGGTGCATAACAGTACAGAACAACCCCCGTGTGACTAGCTTCAATGCCAGAGAACATCTCTTAGGCTATGGATCCTCGGGACTCCCTTTCTTCTCCGTTTCCCTAACCTTTGCGGGAGCCAATGTTGCCGGGGTCATTCTATCTCTCATCTCCCCTCAATGGATATTCCATTCGACCCAGGAGTCACAACTGCATGATACTACTTTTAGGAAAGAGAGAAATAAGCCAGCATCCTTTATAACAATAAAAGAGAGGAAGCAAGGTAATGGTTCAATACCAGAGAACAGGGTAAAGTGTGGTCTACTTACTCAATGGGATACTACACACATATTGAAAATTATATTAATATTTATAGACACACAAAATTCTGTGATAAATTTTTCAATAAAAAAGAACAAGTATATGATTCACATTACCATAAATATACAAAGGTGTTTAAATGTGCAGTCTGAAAGATTATATAGCGGTGTTAATTTCAGGATGAGAGGATTATCCTATATAATAAAAGCTTAATATGCTAAGTGTCCAGTCGTCTGTTCAACCAATCAAAGTGTAATATGCTAATGATATGCTAAAGCCACTCAAATGCTCGCTATGATGTGCACTGACCATCAGAAGACAGTCGACCGGTTGCTATGACATGCACTGACCACCAGAGGGCAGATGCTCCGACCGATAGGTTAGCTTGCTATTGGAGTCCTGCTGATCTGGACTGAGCAAGACAGCTGGACATGCCCTGGAGCCCTCCACCAGTCCCTCCCTGGCTGGCCAACCTCCCACATCCCTCCCCAGCCCCAATCGTGCACCGGTGGGGTCCCTGGACCTGGCCTGCACCTTCTCTCAATAAGGGACCCCTCGGGGTTATGCTGGAGAGCTGGTTTCGGCCCATCCCACAGGACAGGCCGAGGGACCCCACTGGTGCATAAATTCATGCACCAGGCCTCTAGTAACTATATATTCTCTCTCTACTTACCTGAATTTTTATTTTTTTTTACAATAAACATTACTATTAATGAAAAAAACCACATACTTTTTAAAAAGGAGTAAAAACACTTCAAGTCATTTCCCACTCCAACATGAATGAACAGAGAACACCTCTCCACTGAAGAAATATGAGACGTGCATACCAGGAGCTCGTCCATGCTAGTTTGACATTTCTCGAGGTTTATCCGTTTGATTGCCACTTTCTCCTTTTTAGGGGCACAATACGCCGCCTGGACCACAGCCGTTGCTCCGCTCCCTGAAGATAAATACAGAAAAGAGTAAATGAATAGGTGGGGAGATAAAAACATGGCATTTCTAATGCCCGCACAATTGAAAAGAGAAGTTAACCCTTATCTTGCTCCTACATGCCACAGGTGCAAAAAAGCCGGGTGTCTCTAAAAGCGAAAGCCCCAACCATTTCGTAGAACTGCCAATAAACACCAGTTCCAAAAACAGAAATTAAACACTGCTAGGGTTTCAGTTCTAGAAGCTGATGGTTTAGGCCCACGTTTCTCCGATCCGTGTCTCTCAGTGCAATTAAATGGCCTGGAAGTAACTCAGCAATCACACAGTGACTGTGAAATGTGGGAAGAAGGAGAACTGACGAAGGACCTCAGAGTGTGAGTTAAAGTGTGCGTTCACTGCTTTTATCGCCCCAATATCCAAGAATGGCTCCAGGACAGCCTGCAACCTGAAACCCCCAACAGGGATAGACAGACAGACAGACAAAGGAGAGGATCCTGCTTTCCGGCCGCACCACTGTGAGAAGGGAAGCAGGACAGAGACCCAGAGGGAGAGAGATTCCCGGATCCCTCCCAGGGGACAAGGAGGGACCCCACCTGCCGCAGCGTCAGTCAGCAGCAGCATGGTCCGCCCCCACCCAGCCAGCGGCGAGCCAGATGCATCGCAGGGTGCTAGTCCCAGTCCCACACCCGGGCCACATCCAGCCAATCTGCCCTGAGCAGCAGCGAACTGGGGACCCACACCCACCAGTCAGCCCAAGCGACACGTGGAGATCAAACAGGAGCGCCTGAGGTGGCGGAAGAAGGAAGCAGAAGAGACAGCACGGCGAGAGCCCGGAAAACTGAGTGATGCCAGGGTTACACATCCCAAAAGCAGGCCAGGGCTACCATTAAACCTAAACGGAGTGGCTGCCTATTAACACAGAAGATTAAAGAGCACAGAGTCTCCTCACATTAGCGTCCTCCATGTACGGGATGCAATTAAAAATAAAAATCACATGACATACCAAGGGAAAACCACACACTTGTATGAGAAAAGATATTCACGCCGATGCCAACACCAAAACGAACCACGTGTTGGAGAATTTTCAAGCAGCTATTATAAAAATGCTTCCCCACGGAGCGAGGGGCAGGTGCCGCCTAGAAGGGGTCAATGGGGGGAGGAGGGGGGCATATTATCTATTGCTGAATTTGATTTGTTAATTTTTTTTAAAATATATTTTATTGATTTTTTACAGAGAGGAAGGGAAAGGGACAGAGAGTTAGAAACATGGATGAGAGAGAGACTTCGATCAGCTGCCTCTTGCACGCTCCCTACTAGGGATGTGCCCGCAACCAAGGTATATATGCCCTTGACCAGAATCCAACCTGGGACCTTTCAGTCCGCAGGCCGACGCTCTATCCACTGAGCCAAACCGGTTTCAGCTGACTTGCTAATATTTTTAAAGAGTTTTGCAGCTAAGTACAGGAGAGATACTGGTTTACGTATTCTTGTGATGTCTTTGTCTGGTCTTGATCATGGCGTGGCACAACCAAGTGATACATATTCCAGGTACGCAAGGCTGATACAATTTTTTTTTAATCAAAATCCATGTAACACACTATACCAACAGGTACAGGAAGAAAAATCATATAATCCTATTAACTGACACAGGAAAACATTTGTTTAAAATATATTCCTATTGATGTCAGAGAGGAAGAGGGAGACAGAGATAGAAACATCCACGATGAGAGAGAAAAATAGATGGGCTGCCTCCTGCAAATCATCCACTGGGGTTCGAGTCCACAACCCGGGCATGTGCCCTTCACCGGAATCGAACCTGGAAACTTTCAGTCCCCAGGCTGACTCTCTATCCACTGAGCCAAACTGGCTAGGGAGAAAAAAATTTTTTTTTTTTAATCCAACATAGCCATGATAAAAGAAACTCTCAGCAAAGTAAGAATAGAGGGAAACTTTGTCAACTTCATAAAGAACATCTACCAAACCAAAAAAAAACTTTACAGCTAACAACATACTTAATGATGACAAATTCAATGCTCCCCCTAAAAGACTAGGGGAAAGGCAAGATGTCCAGTCTCATCACTCTTATTTATTATAGAAATGGAAGTCCTAGCCACCACAATAAATCAAGAAATAAAAATAAAAACAAAAGCCATCCAGAAAAGAAGAAATAAAACTAACTCTATTTGTACATGATATGATTATCTATAAAGAAAATTCCAAGGAATCTACAAGAAAAGCACCTAGAACTAAAAAGAAACTTTAGTATGGTTGCAAGACATAAGATCAACACATAAAAACCAATTCCACTTCTATAAACTAACAACGAACAAGTGGAAACCAAAATTTTAAAACATAATAACAATTAGTGTTTAACAACCCAAATTTTAAAACATAGTGACAATTAATCCCCAAAAAATGAATATTTAGGTACAAATCCAAAAAAAAAAAAATCTGAACAGAAAAATATGCCTGGTATTACAAAATTCCAATCACATAGAGTAAAAAGGACTAAATAATTGAGGAGACATACAGTGTTCATGAATTTAAAAAACTCAACACAATAAGTATGTCAATACTCTCAAATTAACTGCATATAGATTTAATGCTATTCTATCAAAATCCTGGCAGTGTATTTTATAAACATAGAAAAGCTTATTCTAATAT
Source organism: Lasiurus borealis (assembly GCA_004026805.1). Classification (NCBI taxonomy): domain Eukaryota; kingdom Metazoa; phylum Chordata; class Mammalia; order Chiroptera; family Vespertilionidae; genus Lasiurus; species Lasiurus borealis. Next base: position 10,267 of record PVJN01007413.1, on the reverse strand, counting down.
GTATATAAAAAGGGAAGACTCTAAAACAGCCAACACAATAGTGAAAAATGTGAACAAAGTTAAGGGATTTATACTATCCAATTTTAAGATTCATATTAACAGTAATCAAGACTGTGCAGTACTGGCAAGGGACTACACACACACACATACATAAACACATACATACACACACACACACATACACACACATCACAATAGATAAACATACAACACACACACATACACATACACAGCAGAACAGTAAACTGGAACAGATTCATATCAATATGTCCCACTGATTTTGCCAAAGATGCAAAAGCAATTCAGTGGAAATGAGATAACCAATCAGAATGGCTGGAAAAAAAAGTTAATGAGAACAAATGCTGGTGAGGCTATGGTGAAACTGAATCACTCAGACCTGCTGTTGAAATAGAAAAACTGGTACAGACTCTCTGGCAAACTGTTTCACCATTTTTTTTAAAACTAACAACGGCCCTGTATAACTCAGCATCTGTATGCTGGGTATTTATCCCAGAGAAATAAAAACATATGTCTACACAAAAACTTACTTATGAATGTTCACAGCAGCTCTATGTATAACCAGAAGCTGTAAACTACTCAAACACCTTCAACTGACGACTGGTTAAACAAAAGCAGGTAAATCCACAGGGAGGAATACTACTCAGCAAAGAAAATAAACCACTGAGACGCTCAATTACTTCAAGGAATGTCAAGGGCATTATGTTGAGTGAGAAAAAAAACAATCTCAAAGAGTTACATATTTGATAACGCCATTGACATAACACCCTTGAAATAGTAAACCTAACAGAATGGAGACCAGCTTAGCGGCTGCCAGGGTCAGAAGAAGAGGGGAATGAGGAGATGGGGTTTCTTTCTGGAACCATCCAACGATGGTGTTTAGAGTGATTAGAGTGATGATGTTCGCACAACTATGTGAATACACCGTGTCCGTATTACGTAAATGTACCAGCGCCTTTTCATCCACTCATCGGCTGATGGGCACTTGGCTGCTCCCAGATCTTAGCTATGGTGAATCATGTTGCAATGACCACAGGGATGCATCCATTCTTTCGAATCCATGTTTTAGGCTTCTTCGGGAATATTCCCAGAAGTGGAGTCGCTGGGTCCTAGGCAGTCCCACTTTTAATTTGTTTAATAACTCCACACTGCTTTCCACCGTGGCTGCACCAAGCAGGATTAGAGAAATTCTGAAAAGATTTCATCTCTTCTTGAAAGCAGGTCCCTTCATGTGGAATTTTTCTAACTACAAATCAACTTCCTGGTTTCCACTATCATTTTTCTTAAGAGTAAACAGAACCAAAGGGAACACATTAGTATGCATTGCACATGGTAAAAGAAATCTCTCTTAAAAATGGTTGACTCAAGGTGTGAAAGCTACTGCCCAGTGCCTTCTAAGAAGCATCAGCCTGACGTGAAGATCATATAATGGCAAGTATAAAACCATTTCTGATAAAACATCCTGATTCCAGCTTTCACTGTTCTACACTGGTGTGCATCTCAATGCCCCATTTCCCTACAGGATCGCCACTTCTTCCCCTCTTCTGTCCTCTGCAGTGAGTTACCTGCGGGATTAGCGTACCTTATACAACAGAATGGATTAATGCACACAAATATGAATGACCTTTCTCCCCAAATCCTCCACACTGGGTAACTTCCCCTCTTGAGATAGAAAAGGAGATGCCCAAAAGCATGCTGGGGACTAAAACTCTTTCAGAACCGCTCTCCACTGTAGTACACCCAGCCATTTAAAAGAGGAAGTAAAGCCCTAGCCGGTGTGGCTCAGTGGATAGAGTGTCAGCCTGTGGACTGAAGGGTCCTGGTTTCGATTCCAATCAAAGACACATGCCCGGGGTGGGGGCTCGATCCCCAGTAGCAGGTGTGCGGAAGGCAGCTGATCAATGATTCTCTCTCATCATTGATGTTTCTATCTCTCCCTCTCCCGTCTTCTCTGGAATCAATAAAAATGTATTTTTTTAAAAATGAGTAAAAAAAGGGATGTTATTCCTATCAAATGAACCAAATCATTTGAAGATACTTTCTCCCAAAACTTTAACCAGCCCTCACTACAGCAGATACACCTTCTAAATATTCTGTTTTCAAGTATTTTTTTATATATTTTATTGATTTTTTACAGAGGGGAAGGGAGACAGAAACATCGATGAGAGACATTGATCAGCTGCCTCTTGCACGCCCCCCACTGGGGATGTGCCCGCAACCCAGGTACATGCCCTTGACCTGAATCGAACCTAGGACCCTTCAGTCCTCAGGCCAAGGGTCTATCCACTGAGTCAAATCAACTAGGGCAGTGGTCAGCAAACTGCGGCTCACGAGCCACATGTGGCTCTTTGGCCGGTTGAGTGTGGCTCTTTCTCAAAATACCACGTGCGGGCGCGCACGTCCAGTGCGATTGAAACTCAAGGCCCATGGGCAGAAGTCGGTCTCCGGCTCTCCAAAGAAATTTCAATCTTTGTACTGTTGACATTTGGCTCCGTTGACTAATGAATTTGTCGACCACTGGGGCTAGGGCTTAAGTATTTCTTTTTTAAGTAAGGTTTTACACTTTCTAAAGAGCTAGCTCAGACTGTTCATTGTGAAAGATGACTATAGCACTGTCACCTGGAACATGGGACAGAGGGGAAGTCACAATTTTGTCAACCCTTCTCTAAGTAAGGCCTCTTGTCAGATGGAAATCCAAGCTCCGAGAACCGGAGACACAGCTGTCAGCACAGTCACCGCAAAAGGCACGCCACCCTCTCCACAGAGATGGAAACGGAGACACGCTGCCATACGCTTGGAGTGAGCACCAATCAGCCGGATGGTTTTGCAATGAATCACCCCTTTCTCTCCTGTTCACTGGGGTGATCTCCTATCTCAGTAGATGGAAACTCATCCTTCCAGATGCTCCAGCCAAAACCCTTCCGGTCTCCTCACATCTCCTCCAGCCGCACAGCTCTGATGGTGAAATATGTCAGTCCAGCACCTGCCTGCCTCTCACCCTCCCCCTCCTCCCGACCACTGCGGCCCTCCCCTGGATAACCTCTCCTCCACCCTTGAACCCTCACAACCCCATCCTCCACCCCTCAGCCCAAGTTATCCTGATCCATTTAAAGCTCGCCTTGTAGAAACTGGTGTGGCTCAGTGGATAGAGCATCAGCCTGCGGACTGAAGGGTCCCAGGTTTGATTCTGGTCAAGGGCATGTACCTTGGTTTTGGACACATCCCCAGTAGGAGGCATGCAGAAGGCAGCAGCTGATCAATGTTTCTCTCTCATCCATGTTTCTAACTCTCTATCCCTCTCCCTGCCTCTCTGTGAATAATCAATAAAATATATTTTTAAAAAATAAAATAAAACTCACCTCTCTCTCTGGCAGCCCCCACCCCTTTCCCTGCTTCATTTTTGTCCTTCACCATTAGCTTAGAAACTCCAAAACAGCAGGGATTTCTCTGTTTCACTGCTTCTCTCTAGCATCCAGGACAGCGCCTGGCACATAAGGAGCTCCATATTTGTTGAACAAATGAATCAATCACGCAGTGGCATATGTTTTTAAGAAAAAAACACTGACCCGCTGCGGCCAGCACAAACCCAGCAGCGGCCCAGGCTGTGGGCATCTCCTCTCGATTCCCGGGGGCACTAATACTCATCAAACACCTGCTCCCTGTGCCAAGCACCACGCCGAGCACGCTCTTGACCGGTGCTGCTTTGTTCCCATCCCATCCTCCCAACCATCTCATGAGCCGGGTGTCACTGATCTCACAAAGCAAGGCAAGCAAGGTAAGCCTTAGGTCATATATGTTAGCAAGAGGCAGGGTGGGGAGAAACCAGAACGACATGAGGTTTCAACACCAGGCTCTTAACTGCTAGGCCGCTGCCCCTTTAGGGTAAAGCTAACACTGATTAACTGAACACCATGTGTCGGGTTCAATGATTGACTCGAAATGTCTTATTTAACTATTTCAATTTTGTCAAAAAACGGAGGCCCACGTGTTTAGTTGCCTAGCCACCAAACCATTTCCCCTTACTTTTAACACTTGCACCTAAATTGGTTTGAGGTAAGAATGTGCCCAGTTAAAAAGCTTCATGTCACAGTCCCCTTCCCCCTTGCAAATGGCCCGATGGCAGTTTTGGTCAATAAAAGGAATGGGAGCCACAGAGTAGAGCTTCTACGAAAGGGTGCCGACCGAGGTGTCACGTGCCTCTGTCCTTCTGCCATGTTCTTCCAGCCGCACGCGGGCACGGGGCCACAGAGATGGGACAATTATCTCGAGAGGGAGAGTCATGTGCTCGGTGGAGCGGAGTGAAAACTAGGAGCCTGGGTGTCAGATGGCACCGAGACTGCCACTCCAGTTTTCCTGTTATGCAATGGGGGAAAGTATTTTACTAAGCTACTATTATTTACTTTCCATTACATGCAGCCAAATGCCATCGCTGTTTGGTACAAGCCTAATGAGGTGGTTGGCCCAAAGCTGGCCTTCTTAAAAAATGTTGCCATAATTAAGTCTCCCACTCCTGGGAAGAAAGTACACTAACCACTGCGTAAGCATCACTGTTGACAGAGCAAATGTCTTTCACTCGTGGGCAGGGGGCTGGCGTGGGATCCCGAAATCTGCATTTGGAAGTCACTAGGTTAGACATCAAAACGTGTGGCTACTGAACCCCGGGTCAGAATTCTAACACAATAACAGGGGTTAGAAAGGAGCTCAAAAACTGGAAAGATGAATGATTTGTAGTGAGAACAATACTAATATTTGTTACAAGTATACTTAAACTCAAATCTTATCCAAAAATGTTTAAGATAGAATTTTAACCTAACCCTCTCTTTAACCATCACCTAGCCCTAACCCTATCCTAGACCTAACCTTAACCCCAACCCTAGCCCTAGCCCTAAAAAAAAAAAAAAAAAGTTTAAAATAATAAAATTCTTTAAAAGGAAGTCCTTTGAATTCTGAATCTGTATGTTTTTATTTTGTGTGAATTAAGAAATTTTCTTTTCTCTATAGAATTTTGCCAGAAAAGGAAAGAACAAAACAGAAATACTAAGAAATATTAACCCCACAAATATTATAGTACTAAGCAGCACACATGAAAAAAATTACAGTTCAAAAAAATATAATGTGCTTTGGTAAGAGAGACTGAATCATTATTCATCTATATATATAAAAGGCTAATATGCAAAGTGTCCCCCCAAGGAGTTCAACTAGGAGCTTTATCGCTCGCTATAATGTGCGCTGACCACCAGAGGGTGGTGCGGAATGAAGGAAGACCCCGGCCAGCAGCCAGAAGGCCCCCGATCAGCCCTGATCACCGCTAGGCCGAGGGACCCTACCCATGCTCCAGTTTCCTTCTAATGCAATCCCTTGAAAACAAAAAAATCCGAATTAACCTCCCGCTCCCCAAGCTTTATCTTTTCTGGACTCCAAACATTTGTTTCTCGAAAATAACTTGAGTGCAATCTGAAGCAATCAAAGGGTTTACTTTGAAGACCACAGCTTACTACAAAATCCCGAGTTCCAAACGTTTCAGCACAGAAGAAACGTTAGGACAAGAATACGCTGCTTTATTGCGCCTTGCTACGTCCCGGCAGCAGGCTCTCGTTGGAGGAAAATCTTTTTTCCTCTCTGTTGGGAAGCTAGGTGAGAGGATATGAGGAGTGGAGTGGCAGGAACTTACTAAGGAGAGGGAGAACCTTACAAAAATAGTATACAGTGGTACCTCAAGATACGAGTTTAATTCGTTCCGTAACCTTGAGGTGTGGGAAACTATGAGACACTCGAGTACGGTAAACTGGTGGGTCATGTGCAGGCGGCTGATCCGAGAGATCACTCCTATCTCAACTGTTGCTCGTATTTCAAAGCAAAAATCGCTGGCTCAACGGCTTGTATCCCAAAAATCTCGTATGTTAGGGCACTCGTATCTCGAAGTACCACTGTACTCAAAAGAGAACAAACCCAACTACATCCGAAAGGGTTATCAATAAAATATCTGCTCCTGCCAGATGTTTCCATTGTGAGCAGATTCCTTTCATCGGTCAAACTCGGACCATCACCTTCCAGTTTACATCCAACAACTAATCAAACACAGACGCAGGGACAGGGCCCTGGAAAGAGGGAAGGGGAGTTGGACACCAGTTCTGCCTTTGCCACCGATTAGCTCTGACTCCACACAAGTCATCCTGCCTTTCCATGTGTTTTCATCTGTAAAACAAAATGAGTCCCCTTATCTCCCATCACACGGAAAACTTCACCCAAATGTATCAGAGGCCTAAACCGTACAATGTGTGATTCTTTATGTCTGGTTTATTTGGCATCATGTGTTTTTGAGGTTCATTCATGTTGTAGCCGGTTGCATATATTATATCTCCTTTTTTTTGTCAGACACCATTTGATGAACATCGGGTTTCTGCTTTTTTTGTTGTTGTTGTTGGCTTTTTTTTTTTAAGTGTTGATGTTGGATTAGTAAAGATTTCTTAGCTACAACACCAAAAAAGCACAAGAAAAGAAAGAAATGATAAATTAAACTTGTATCAAAATTCAAAACTTTTGCATTTTGTAAATGTTTTCATTGATTGGAGAGAGAGAGAGAGAGAGAGAGAGAGAAACATCAATGTAAGAGAGAAACATCGATCGGTTGCCTCCCCACACACACCCGGACTGGGTACCGAACCTGAAACCCAGGCATGTGACCTAACCAGGAATTGAACCGTGACCTCCTGGTTCATAGGTCCTCTCATCCACTGAACAACGCAGACTGGGCGACTTTTGTATTTATTTTAAAAGACACCATAAAAAAAACAAAAAGACAAGCTACAGACTGGGAGAAAATGTGTTCAATCATGTATCAGGTAACGAAGTACTCAAATCCAGAATGAATACACAGACAAACCCCTCTAGCTCAATTAAACACATACCCCAAAGCACAACCCGAAAAGACAAAAGACTTGAATAGATATTTCAGCAAAGAAGATATATGGAAAGCTGGTAAACGAGCACATGAAAAGATGCTCCACATCATTAGTCATCCCGGAAATGCAAAAACACAATGAGATTCCACTTGACACCCATTAGAGTGGCTACAGTCAATGGCAGACAAATGCTGGCGCGGGCACAGAGAAACAGGCACCTTCACGCGTCACTAATGGGAATGTGACAGGGTACATACAGGCACTCCACCTTCTTAGCCAGCAACGCATGCGAACAGGAATGAACCGGGCTCACGTGAAGATCTGATGTGAATGCTCACAGCCATGAAACAGAATGTCCAGCAAGTGGTAAGGGGCTAGAGCGGGGTGTGGGGATGGATGGGGGGGAGGGGCATAATATAAACCACAGGCTACAGCCTGAATGAACCTCAAAAAAACATGTCAAATTAAAAAAACCCAACACCAAGCATCACATAGTATATTATTTTTACATGGAAACCCAGAAAAGGCAAACAGGGGGAGACAGAAAGCAGGTTTGTGGTTGCCTGAAGCAGGGGGTAGGGACAGGGAGGGACTGCAAATGGACATGAGGCATCTTTCTGGAATGATGAAAATGTTCTAAAACTGGATTGCAGTGATGCCTGAACAACTCCGCAGATTTACTAAAAACCTATAGAACCATGGTGAAAACTGGTGGGTCTGATGGTACAGAACTTACACCTCCATAAAACGGTTTTTAAAAATGAACAACACTGTGCTCAATGAAAGAAGCCAAACACCAAAGACCACGTTATGTGACCCCGTTTATGTGAAATGTCTGGAAAAGGCAAGTCTATGGAGACAGATTTGTGGTGGGCTGGGGCTGGGCGTGGGAACCAGGATTTACTGAAACAGGCTCAGGGGATCTCCACGAGGCGATGAAAATATTCTAAAACTGCATTACGCTGACTGGTACCCCACACAGTAAATTGACTAAAAATCACTGGATTTGGGTGAGGTGGGATATGGGGGGGGAAAGGGGAGAAGAGGAACAATTGTAATCATCTGAACAATCAAGATTCATTAAAATTTTAAAAAATAAATAAAAGTCACTGGATTTTATACTTAAAAGCGGCTGAATCTCGTGGTACTAAATCATACCTCAGGGAAGTTATTTTAAAAAAGAAGGTGGTCCCATCTTCACATTGGCATCCTTCACCTCTGACCCGTGGACCACGCTGAGAACGAGCTCACGAGTAACCGCATCCCAGAGGACTGAGACTCCCCTTTCTCCGCTCCCGGACACCCGACTGGTCCCCAAGTTTCTACTCTGATGCCGCCTTCCTAGCGAAGGCGCGAAGAGCGACCACCAGCATCCTCTTCACCCGAAAAGGATGTGCACCCCGAGGGAGAGCAAAACCTCCTCCTCTACAGCGATCACAGGCCGCTTTCCTCAGTGTTCAGACACTTCTCTGGAATCTTCCCCCTGAGCCCCTTTCTTCCGTGTGAGACTCGGGGGGCCCAGAGCCATCCATCAAGACAGAGACCTGGCGAGCTGGCTGTCCTTCCAACCCACCGGTGCATGTCAAGACACAGCACGTAAGGAGCGCACAGGCCCACGAAGTGGCTTAAGGGAAAAAATGCCATGTCTTTCAGACAAAACTCAGCCCGGATTTGTTTGGAAACAAGAGGCAAGTGAAAATTTAAAAAAATAAAAAGAAATATGCCCAAGTTTCTGGAAAACGCAGATACAGTGCCATCAACACGCACGCCCCCAGACAGCTAGTGAGCCTGGGCCAGGCTCCGCTAGAAACTAATTTTAGGACAGGATGCTGACCCAGCAGCGAGGGCAGCTCCTTCCTTCAGGACAGGGGTCTGCGCCGGCTGGCTGGGCTGAGTTTCTGTGCAAGGACACCCACACACACACACCCCTTTTTATTTTTTTATGGCTAAAGTCCCTGGATGATGGTTTCCCAGCAAACCCTTCCCTCCGCATCCCGGTCCCTCTCCTCCCCCTGCACACGTGCCTCCTCCGAGCACGTTCTGCGCTGTGCCTGGCGCCTGGGTCCCTATCCGACCCCCGCCACGCACGCCAGCCAGACCCACCAGGGGTCGTGCCCCTGCGTGAGGCTCTGCAGGAACCCCTCAAACCCCACAGCCCTCACTCACCCTAAGCCCCGGCCTCTCCCTCCACCTCTCTCTCTGCCCTCCGGCCCCTCCCATGCGGGAAGCCGGTGCCCCTCTCGGAGCCTGTGCATTCTCCCCGCAGGGAACACCCTCCGGGCCTCCGAAAAGATTTTTATTTTTATTTATTTCCCCTTGCAATCACCCTAAGGAGGTCTCCCGCAGGTTACTCCTTATCGGGACATCTTACTTCCTGGCCTGAGCCAAAACCTGTCACCGTGCTCGGCCGTCCCCTCCCCTTTCACGCCGGCCCGCCTGCCTGGCTCCCTCCGGGAACCGGGGAGAGAGAGTCAGAGTCAGAGGCCCCGGCACAGTAAGTAGGAAGTTGGGTCCACGTTGCCCGGTACCTGCGGCTGCACCGGGAGGGAGAGGGGATCCCCACGCGGCTCCGCCCCAGCAGCAGCCGCGCCTGGCATTTCCTCCGGGGCGGCCCTGAGCTCGAGCACCCGACCCCCCGACCCCCCCCCACCCCGATCCATCCTCCTCCAGGCGCGGCCGCGTCTCCCCTCCTTTGCACCGGCCCCGACAAGCCGGCACCTTCTCCCTCTCCCGGCGACGTCCGGGGCTCGGGTTCCAGCGCCTGTCGCCACGCAAGTCCTTCCCGGGCGCCGCCAACCCACCGCCAAGCCCGCGCCGCACACACGCGGAGCCTCACCCACGCGCCCGACACGCCCGGGGAGGCGGGGGGTGGGGAGGGAGGGCTCCACGCGCGCCCATTCATATCGCTGCGTCCGGCGCTCCCGCGGGGTCCCCCCGCCCCCCGCCCCCCGCAGCGGCGCCGGCGCTCACCGATCACCTCCTGCAGCTCGTAGTCGTCCCTGTTGATGGACCAGGGCAGGGCGCTCGAGTCCTCGGACATGACGGCGGCGGCGGCGGCGCGGCTCTCGGTCCCTCCCTCCAACTCGCTGACCTCTCTCCTCCTCGCCTCCTCGCCTCGCCGCGCCTCTCCCCACCCCCAACCGCGGCCGCCGCGACGACCCCACCAATCGCCTCGAGACCCGGGTCCGAAGGGCGCCTCTCGGGTACGGGGGTCACCCGGCGGCGGCGGCGGGGCGGCGGGGGGGTCTCGGAGCTCCGGCGGCTCTCGCCGCGCCCCCTGCACCTCGGCGTCCGGCGCGCGCGCCCCCGGTCCGGTCCAAGTCCCGGCCTGGGCCTCCGCTGCAGCT